>JAQGAV010002864.1:0-14071 GCA_034691345.1 Phasmarhabditis papillosa
CCTCCTGAGGTGGTTATCCGGCCGGCACGGCCTGGGTTTCAAAATTTCAGGCCTGGCCGGTAACCAGCTCTGATGGGAATGCGCCAAGAGCTGGCCGACTGTTGGCAAAAAGACTCAGACAAAACACGAACTCTTTATACATCATTTATTAAATCAAACTGAACCCCATAACATATCTTATGACCCATAGACGGCCTTTTAAACCCCCATTAAAAAAACTTTTTACAGAGAATACCTAGATTCCGCGAACGAGCTCCCATCTACTTCAAACGGCATTGGCAAGTTATCCAGATATACATCGGAGCCACATTTGGCGGGAAACAAAGTAATATACAGAAATGAAAGGGCTGAAGTTGCTGTGGAGCCATTGACTGTGAGTTTAGGTAGAAGTTTATAGATGGGAAGTTAATAGAACGGCCCAGTCTAGGCTAACAAATTGTGGGTACCGGCCGTCCCGCGGGCCTGTTCAACGCCACCCTATTTCAAATATGAAAATCGAACTGATTTTGCACTTAGTAGGAACTAGGGTGGCAGACGGTACTGTACGGTACGGTAAAAGGTATACCGGAAAATGGTTACCGTATACCATTTTACCGGTACGTTTGGTAACCACTATTCGATGAATACAAACATGAGTGGTTTTCTCCAAAAATAACCCTGAAATGTTTCAAAATGACTGAATAGAGAGCTGATAAGCTCAATAAAACTGACAAATCCATAACACTTAGAAAAATAATACAGATTTCCTATTTCTCCGAAGATTTTCATATCCGCAAAATGTGTTTCGGTATACTGTTTCACCATATTACCGGTAATTTTAGAATGCTAGTTTACCGGTTTACTGTTCTTTTTTTTAAACTTTACCAATTGCCCACCCTAGTAGGAACTCATCTTTCACGGCCTTTGAAACAGCTGTAATACAAGTATGATTTCAAACTAAAATAGTTTTTCATTGCTATGAACTGTTAATTTTTATATATAGACGTTACACCCCTCCGAATGGCGTTTCGTGCCTTCTCTGGCCACAGATGAACTCGCGAATACCGTATTCTTTGTAATCGTTGCGGGACGAAATGAACAGCCGGCCAAGGAACTACCGTCCTGTACTGTCTTTGTAAGTGTACACTCTTAAGAACGTTTGATATTCGAACAATCTCGCAGTTCATAAATAATCGTACATGTTTACCGGAGTGCTAAAAAATGGCCCTTTCGAGATCCCCGAGAGGATTTCACTTCGGCAGTTCTTCTTTTCAGTCTAATATATCACTTTAACCAAAATTGGCTTCCAAAATTTGTGAAATGAAAATTTTGCAACACCGCGCAAGGACTTGCAACCGCTCGATGCAGCTTAAGTTTTAAATAGAACTGAAATTCCCTTTTCTGCAGCTAGAATCCTCATGTGAACGTGTTGCTTGGCATAGACTGCATCCGTCGTCACTGTATCGATGTAGTTTAGAAACGTAAGTTGTTTCCGAACTGGGAGGCCTTTCCGGATTAAGATCTTGGCTTTTCCGGGAAATCCTAATTTCATAGTCTCTTAAATGGATCAATAAATAGATCAGATTCTGCAACGGTACCGGGCCAAGCCAACTTTTGCGTAGTTTCAGAATAAAAATAAGAGCTAGGCTTAGAGCGCAGTAATTCGGGGAGAAGCGGTGTTAAATTTAATGAGTGACTTTAGAAAAAAACACTATGAATGATTCTTTTGTGTCTAACACGGCAGCCCTTTATCGTACCCGTACTGCGCTGGCTCAATCAATAGACCTTTGGCCGTATTCACCACTATTCCCGTCACGGGAACGGGAACCAAAAGTCTTCCCGCGTGAACGTTCCCGGCCAAACGGTATTCATCAATGTTCCCGTCTGTTCCCGTGCATTGGAAATTCTCTTCGCGGGAACGATTTCTGTTCCCGTAGGGTAGTAGTGGGAATGAAAACGGCTTCCGCCGGGCTTCCCGTGTGGGAACGTTGGTAATACGGCCACATAAATTGTGGAACTAGGTCTGGCCAGAATTTTCACATGGCGACCGGGAATGGCCGGTTCGTGGCCGGTAATTTTTGACAACGGCCCGGCCGGCCCTTTACCACCCCTGCAGCATATTATATTTTTGTTTTAGTTTTACTGACATAGTCTATGCATTCTCAGAAGGAGCGTTATTTGAGAATAGCAGCATTGCTATAGTAGAGACACTCCATAGTGAGTTAATGGATTCAGAGAAATCAATATAAATAAGATCTCACTGATTTTAGAAGCAAAAGAGCCCGTTAGGGCGGACAGTTGAAAAAACGGATAAGGCCTAAGTGTATTATACGGTATTATTTAGTTTCTTGCAGCTTCAGTCTGTTCCAGACCGTTTTGCTTAAGACTTTAAATTGTTTACGTTATAAAAGATTGAAAGGGGTTTTCGAATAATATACACTTTTTATTCATTTTATGCAACACCGCAGCTACCAACCGTATGATTTGAATGAATTAAAGTTGGGCGTTTGGGCCAGTTTTGCTTGAGCCCTGACTTCGGGATCAAACAGGCTTTGGCAAAAACGGGCTATCGGGCTTCGGGTCAAGCTCAAGTTCGAATTTCAGTCTGGGGCTCGTTTTTCCGGGCCGAGCTGCACAACTCTAGAATGAACTGAAACTGTAAAAACATAAATATGTTTCAGTTTTTAAGAGATATTCAAATTTGTTGAATCGGTTTTATATGAATGATTTGCATAGCAAACTGTAATTCTCTATTAATAATGTTTTGTGTTTAAGCTGTTAGTCGTCCCGGAGAGATAGGTGTTACTTCGGATGACAGAGCTTCCACCTCATCAATTTGCTCATCTAACTCTCAATTAAGCCAGGTTGGATTTATAATCCTTTTTATAGAGTAGCCTTTCCAGAGGTCGTTGAGACGCTTACTTTATATCTTTGTAGGCCGCTTGAGTTTATGAACATCAGGCGGGACCTCAATATCTGGTTGGAACGGGTCTTTCTTTACAATTTCTGAAAATGAGTGGAGTTTTTGTGGGCGCGGTCGGTTAAAACTCCAAATCTGAGTGGGATTTCGATCCACTGGAGTTCCCTTCTAAAATGTTTTTAGTACAGAGAAAAAGTAGAAACAATCCTTTTCGGTTGGCATTAAAATTAATATATTTTGGCTTTATGAGGAACTAGGTTTGATTCGCAGCATCACTGAGAGAAGCGGTGTTATATTAAAACTAATGAACTTTTTTTGAAAAAGGCTCGAATCCACCTCTTTTCATTAACTTTATCCTAACACCGCCTCTTTCCAAGATGCTGAGCTACAAGCCTAGCTCTACCAGAGCTGGTTACCGCCCCGGTCTGAAATTTTGAAACCCAGGCCAGGTCGGCCGGATACACACCTCTGATATAGACCATATTTCGGTCCAAGAAACGTTTATGAAAATTACTTTGTTAATCCATTTATAGTCCATAACAAACAAAAGACTGCGGTGAGCGGTGTTGTTTAAGGTTTCATAAATCGCTCTTTCTGTAGCAAATTTAAACTTCCATTATATGGTTCCATGCGCAATTTTTTGACTGTTAGCAGAAAAATAATATTGTACTAGTTTTATTTTGTATTATGTCTAGAAAAGACAAATACACAATTGCGGAAGCCTATGTATACCACCGCGCGCTGAGGTCCTTTGATTGTTATAGCTTATATCTACTTGGATAAAATGCGGATAACATCTTTCTTTCCAGAAGCCTCTGCCCCTACTGCAGCAGTTATTCTGGGGTGACACGGATGCTTTAGAGTCAGCTAAGCAGAGATTCTGTAGCGAAGCTGTGCTCTCACAAGGAAACTATGGTAGTACAGTACAAGGACAGTTCGGATCATTGCCACGGTAGGATAAAGTTATTAAGCTCATTATTGTTAGTGTATAAAATGCATATGTATAGTCGACGGATGAATCATTTGCAGAGGTGTACTGTAGAATTTAAAAGGAGCGCGGAAATCGAAAGAAAATGTACAAGCAACCGATATAATTGTGCGCTCGCCTTATAATAAATAGACCTTTAAACTACATGAGATTTGTCCGTAGACTATAGTCTGAGAGCTACTTGTTATTGTACACTGCTGCATGATATTGCGTCGGTGCTGAAACCAACCTCCTCCAATCGAACTACACTTAATATTATATATTATAAAAATACTTTAAAAAAATCAATTTAACTCTTTTTCTAGATAATTCTGGCTGCGCATCGTCTTATTTACATTGGTGATACGGTATCTCAATGTATACAGAATGCTGCTATTAGTGAACAGTTAAGACAAGCTGCTGATACATTATGCGAATTATTAAAGGACTGTGTTACAGCTACTAAACAAGCTGCTGATGAGGTACGGTAGATAATAATACATATGGTCATCGACGAGAGTAATAATGGAGTGTCACTTTCGTATTTTTAGGATTTTTAACACCGCACCTGCAGGCAAATAATATATCTTCTTCTTTTAGTATCCCGATATTCGTAGAATGCAGGGTATGGTGGACAGCATCATCAGCGTATCACACGCTGCGCATCAACTTAAGCTAATGATAGGAGATTGCTGCTAAAGCTACAGTAACCTTTAACCTGCACATCTTATCCAATAACTACAGTAATCTGATGACATAACCCGGTTATACTCGACAGAGGTGCTTGCCCCCCATTATGTAAATTGGCTGCGTAGCTTTGGCTGCGTATTCTTGTCTAGTCCTTCCCATTTGAACTGTGATACTCAGTTAACAGAGATGATGATATTCTTTATGTTTATAATAGTAACATTGTATTTTTAATATTTCTAAAAAGAAATGTTTTAGTGAGTTCTGTTTGTTGCTCAATATATATATTAACTACGCTACTTAACGTGTATTTGTATTATTTTATAAGAATAAAAATAAAGAATATAAAGAGTTTATTTACAAAAATAAAAAACCTAGACTAACGCTTTGGTTGTAGCAGAGAGCTTTTGAAAAATTTTATTATATGAAAACTGCTAGCCCGGATAGGCGGAGCAGCAAAATTAGGCCAGTATCGTGATTGATCGGGATGAGGTAAAGGTACATTAAAGGGATTGTTGAAAGTGAGCCACTCACAACTTACAGAAAACTTCCATTAAGGTAAAATGATACGGAATACCTTAAAAGGCTCTCTAAAATACGGACACTGAAACAAAAACTAACAAAACTACAGTAGGTATAGTCTATAACAAACAAAAGACCGCAGAGCGCGGTTGTATACTTCGCTTGCTACAGCTTGTAAGGTACGTACTAAAACTTTGACATCATGTAACTCGTAACTGAAATTTCTTCAGCAGCTGCAAAAAATAGCAAAACATTTCTTTTTTAATGTCTATCTATGTACGTCGGCCGAATTTAAATTGGCTGCGTCTAGTTCGGACCATTCCCTAATCCGTAATTTTAGTAAAAAATAGCTATTTAATGAAAAAAGGAGTGATCGCGGCGGTATTGGTACCAAGCAGGATAGTCCTTTAGCAGCTACAGTGCGTAGCAATTGCTTACGTTCACCCCAACATTTTGTGTTCTCGGCCGAATTAGCTAACCTACAAGGTTATATTCACTTAATTCGTATTCAACATGTTTCAAACCTTTTAAATAGAAGTTTTGGGTAAAATTATATTTATAAATTATTCATAGTAAAGTATCAATTTGAAATTTGCCGCCGAAGCGCAAAAATGCACCATTTAGACTAAGGGATGCCCGGAAAATACAATGTTTATTGAGATTCAAACCTGTGATGAGTCTGTTAAGGATTCAATTGCATTATTAAGGAATGTTTGTTGCTTCTATAGTGGAAACTAATACAGTAAATAACAAACAAAAGACTGCAATGCGCGGTGTTGTGTACGGTTTGTAAAATCGCTCGTTCTGTGGCAAATTTAAACTTCCATTATATGGTTCGCCGCCCAATTTTTTGTTTGTTGTCAGAAAAACATTTTTGTACGAGTTTTATTTTGTATCATATCGAGAAAAAGACAAATACGCAATTGCGGAAGCCTATTAATAACACCGCGCACTGCGGTATTTTCTTTGTTATTGACTATAAATATTCAGTTAACGCAACTAGACAAAGTTGTTAATTTCCTTTCTTATTTAATAAGGTTCAAAAAGAATAAGAATAGTGAATAATAAGAATAAATAAGAATAAATAAATAAATAAAAGAATAAATAAATAAGGGAACAAATATCTTTGTTTTCTAGTATAATAATATATTCAATATGAACCATTTCCCTTGAACCCCAAAAAAAGAAAAAAAGAATTAAAGTATAAAATTTATTTACAACAAACGAAAAATCAAAAATATTTAAATATCAAAATAAAAATAACAATAACATTATATAATAACATTAGATAATATAGACATTACTAAAGTCTGAATCACTTTGTTCATTTGGCCGATTCCATTGTGTTACTCCACTGACTCTATTGTAGTAATAGATCTATAAGAGAAAATTGTAGGAAAGTTATAGATAGAGCGCGTAATAGGTTACAGTAACCCTAAAGTTATAGATAGAGCGCGTAATAGGTTACAGTAACCCTAAAGTTAGCAGTAGAGCGCGTAATAGGTTACAGTAACCCTAAAGCTAGCAGTAGAGCGCGTTATCAGTAGCCCTGAGCTTGTTTATACTGCTAAACCACTTGACTGTGTAATGAATCGAATATTTTAGAACATTACATGGTTTTGGAATATCAGCTAAAGAAAGTTGAAAAACATTTGGAATCCGGTAACTTATACTAAATCCCTAACCCTCTTACTAACCTGTCTTTTACTGGATAACTTTTGTCTCCATCCTTCTGGAAGTTGTTTCCATTCCAATGGATTTTGATTAGAACTAGTATTATTATGTAGATTAACATAGTAATAATGTCCCTTGCTAGAAAGACGCTTTTCAATTGACTTAGGGAACTGTATCTGCACTCTTCTCGCTGATCCTGGAGCTATTCTATCGGATTGAACATCTGCAAAATATTAGTTTAGAAAATTGTATTATATAAATGAAACTAAAATTTGTATAAATCTAGAAATTCTTTTGTTAAGTGAATAAACTTTACCTCTAACTTCAGAAGGTTTATATATATTGTTTCGAGTCTCCGTTATTTGAGAATCCATGATGTTCATTTCATTTTCTTTTGGAGAGTTCTGTTCTAAAATGAGAAAGTTTGCTAAATATTAATAAACATTTATCTTTATTTTCCATAGTCAGATGAATACTTATTTATTCTTTAAGAAAACTAACCACTTGATGAGCTTTCTTCCGATTTAGGCCCGTCTTCCACCAGAATATTCTTAATTTTGCCAATAACAACTGAAATTAGAATGTATTTTAATATAATGAAGTACTAATAAAATTAACTAAGTCAATAAATAAACAATAAACTAACTCTTTCCAAAGTCGAAGATTGTCTTCTTTGCTGCTTCAACTGCTGGTACAATGGTGTTTTCGAAAAAGCCTTCTAAACAAAAAAAACATTAATAAAAGTTAGCTTAATTATGCTAATTATGTTAAATATTAAAGTTATTACTCTATATTTGAGTTTTACATTTGAAATAAACATTTCATATTACATTTACTACTTACTAACCTTCTAAATCATCATAGTTTGGCTCTTCCATGGCAATTTCGGATTCTCCGGTCGTTTTAACATCCTTAGGTTCATTTAGTATGAGAGAAGAAGTTGCTGCTGGATCAACTCTTCTGACTGGATCACCACCAAGTCTAGCCATTTGTTTAGAGAGAACGACATCTCCAGTAGTTTCTTCTCTTCCGAACCTCACCAAATATACTTCGGTGTCGGAATAGCTGCCTTCGTATCCTCCCGAGGATTCATAATAGTTTTCTGAATAAAAAATGATTTAATATGTATATTATGTGACTATTAATTACTATTATTGCCCAGTCTAAACTATATTTCTAAAGATTATTTACTATTAACTTCTACTGCGTTATTGAGTTACCTTCTGATTCTTCATAAGCTTCTCCATCTGACCAATCGTAGCTCCCCTTAGGGTATTCTGGGACTTCTGAAGCTCCGGCTCCATCCGATACTACGGATTCAGACTCCAGGCTGCTCTTTTGAACTTGAAGTTCCACTTTAAGCTCAGCCAGCTTATCCCCAAATAGACGATAATACTCTTCCTATAACAAAAATATATATTTACATATTCTTTTCAAAACTGTAAAATACTCGAACCTGCCACCTTTCTTTTCCCGAGTGAGTGGTCCAACCACTGCGAGGTCCCCTAGTTCTTAATAATTTTATTGAAATTATATTTCTCTTTAAATACTAATTTGTCTAATTAATATTATTACAAACTAACCTTATCCTTGGCGTTCCAAAACATTTCATTTTCATAATTTTTCGCTTCTTCTACAAAACAATCTTCTAACTGAGAAATAGAATATAACTTCTTTGCCAATTCCGATACAAATAATACGCGAAGATTCTCGTTCACATGAAAACGCCAATTCTAAAATACAGTAAGTAGTAATAATACTATTATTAATATATAATATAATAATAATAACAGTAATTAAACAATAAATCAATAAAAGAACAAACCTTAACATTGATTGCGGCCTTATTGGAGTCTTTTGATAGTTTAGGAAAACTAGTACGTGTAGTGCGTGTATTGTCACTAGAAAGGGCATATTATATAGGTTTATAATACTTTTATTTTATTAACTATATATTTTATATTAATGATTGTTATATTTGGTTTTACTTTCAAAGGATTGTTTAAATGCAAAAAAAAAAACGGAAATTATTGAGCTTTGCAGATTCTCATTTAATATTTTCAGAAACCCAATAAACATAATTAAACTATATGTTTCTTACCTTATTTGAATACTACCCTTATTTCTTGCTTCTGAAGCCATTTCGACTTCCTTCTCAGCGTTGTCGCGTTCCATTTTCACCCATAAATCTTCTTCTATATGGTCATCTTGTTCATTATTCATATTTTCATAAATTATTGATTTTCTAAGAGGCGAACACTCTGGGTAGAAAAGTCGTTCTTTTACTGAAATTTAGGTTATATATATATATAATATTTATTTATTAAAGGTTTGGTAAAAAACTGAACATTTTTAATGATTTTCGAACTTGAAAACCATGCAATTTTCCCTTCAAAAACTTTCACAACATCACCTTTGCTTTATCTAGTACGCATAGTGTTCGAACCGTTTGGTTTTCCCGCCAAGTGAATGATATATTTGATGCGTAGACCCTCTGATCTTGCAGGCACACCTGCGAATTACCGCCACATCTTGTACATTGCGCTGAAGAAAAATGTTTTTTCTTTTTATTATTATAATTTTTAGAATTTTCTTTGTATCTACCTATCTATTTGTATCTAGAATTGGGGAAGAAAGATAGTCTACCCAAATTTGCATATTGTAACAAAATAACCATGCTTTCAGACTGTACATCTATGGATTCTGATACTATTCCTCTAACCGACAAAGATGTTCGTTTCTGGAACAAAGTCGGTCTTTTTCATTTGCTGGCTCCAGGTTAGAGTTGTTTTTTTTCACGTTATCAAGTTTAACAACTCTTCTTCAGGTCCAATCAGAAACAAAAAGAAGCTGGTCGCTATAGTTTGTCCAGAGTGTGGGAAACATGTATTCGGTTCAGTTGCATACAAAGGGCACTTGGAAACTCATAAAGGTAAGCAAACAATTTTTATAAATATCTATATTCTATATCTATTATCTATAAATTCTAGAATTTACTGAGATTTGAGAGTAGATATCACTTGCGGATTTGAAAAAATTTTGACGCCCCCCGTTCAGCAACCTAGTTTGCGGCCATTCCCCTCCGGTGTTGTTAGAGTTAGTGCGCGATGTTATTTTTCTTGAATTATAATTATACTGGATGAAATGTTTTCTTTTTAACAAAGATGTGCTTAGTAATAGATATTATCCTGAGCCTGGATCAGTTACCAGGCGTTTGGGGACCTAAGCGTCGCTAACGCGCCCAATTTATATAGTTCCCCTTGTCGGTAAACCCGCTCTTCTGCCAAAACGGAGAGGTTTGAGCCGAATTAGTGACATTTGGCTCCCAAAAGTTAGCATTAGAGCGCCACATATTTATACTTGTTCTGACTTTAAATCCGGGATAAAATAGTTATGGATATATTTTACCTTTCTAATAAATAGTTTACTAAGCCTGAATCAGCTACTAGGCTTCTGGGTGCCTAAGCGGCGCTATCGCGCCCATTTTTAGTGTTCCATTTTAGCGGAAAAGGCGCTCTAATAAAAATGGGAGCCAAATGTCCGCAGTCCATCGTGAAAATTCTCAGTTCTAATACATTTAGAACTGATTTAGTTCAAATGGTTAGTTTTTACTGTTTTGGTTTCTCTGAGTCGATAATCTTTAATTTATAGTTGAAAAGCCGTACTGTTGTGGAATTTGCAACTACAAATGCAATATTCCTGAACAATTGAAGAAACATATGAATGCACATAGACCCACAGTAGATCAAGGTATAGTTATTTTGGTAGAGGTGGATGTAGGACAGACAAATTTTGCTAAGCTTATTGTTAAATTCAGCTCTCCATTCTAAATAGACAAGACAATATATATCCTTAAAGTTTTAAATAAAGTTATCATTCTTAAACAATACCTACACTAATACGCTATACTTTTGAATATACGTAAGTGATACTAAGGTAGGTATAGTCCATAACAAAAAAAGACTTCAGTGAGCGGTGTTGTTTAAGGTACGCAGGTTCTGTGGCTAAATTAAACTTCCATTATATGGTTCGATGCGCAATTTTTTTTGTCAGAACATATTATTGTACTAGTTTTATTTTGTATCATGTCCAGAAAAAGACAAATACGCAATTGCGGAAGCCTACCTATATCACCGCGCTCTGCTGTCTTTTGTTTGTTATAGACTATATGTATAGAGTAGTTTTGTGCTACGTGATACATTTAAATACCACTCTTTTCTCCAAAACTCCATAAACCACAAACATTTTCAAATTTCAGAGCCTCTCGTCAAATCAACCGTAACAATAAAAGAAAAATCAATACTTAAAAACAAGAAAATACATTCTTATTTGATGCCGGGTGGTCCATTTCGACGGGTGAAAGACAACTCGCTAGTATTTATTTGCCCCGACTGTGGAAAAATCAAATATGGAGTTGCAACACTCAATCATCACCGAAAGGAAATGCATACCGGTATGTTGTAACGGGATTATGCTTACATGTAATGGAATTACGGTCCTTACATATTCCGCTATGTTATTATACCTAATGATACTAGAAGGGTAGGTATATATAGTTTATTACATAAGTTACATAAGGTTATAAGATTATAAGGTTGTGGTGTAGTCTCTCGTCTCTCTCTCTCTGACTCTCTGAGATCCTCTCAGAGTTTTGGTTCTTCTTGCTTAAGTACTCTGTGCGGCTGGCCGGAGTCTGGCTGTTCATGGGCGGTTAGTAGAACCTTGCTGAGGTGTAGAGAGTTGGGGTTCTGGAATTAGGTCTTGAGATACTGTCCGTGACAATGTTCCAAATTTCTAAAACAAAGCTTTTTTAACTTTAAACACAGCGGTCGGGGAATGAAGCGAGCCGGCCCGGGCATCGGTCGTGAACCTGAAAGCATTATTGTTAGATATGGCAAATTAATTAAAGATTGTTTATTCATATTTTACGAAACACGAGATCACAGATATTTGGAGGATGAAGTGAGACGAAGGGACCATAGGGAGCCAGGACTCCATTGATTGCACAGCATCTGGGGAGCGGAGGCGGCGGATCAGAAACTTGCAAGAATTCTTTCTTAGGGTCGGATTCGAACCATCCGCCCCAAAGAAAGAATTCTTAATTGCAACATAATAGTTTTCGTTAGTTGTTTAATATACAACAGTTCGTTGTTAGACATTTTGTTTTTGACGACTTTACAAAATCAAATTGGCCGCCGCCTACCTTTCTAGAATTATGACCAGTGGGCATAGCATAGAAACGCCCAGGTGGGTATTGCTTGCAAGGGTATACGGTCAGTTTTGCAAAGGAGCGCGGACACTAAGGGGTAATAGACTGAAACCCAACCAGATTAGCGCTCCAGCGAAATATTCGCAGTCCTTTAGCTGCAAGCAATTAGTCCGTCGATCTTTGAATATCTCGCTACACAATTGTACAAATAAATGTGTCAATTGTGTTGGTAAAGTAGAGTTTTTGGATTGAGTCAGCGTTTATATGAGATTCTGCACAGTAGGTGCATCGTATTGATTTTGTCAGTTTTTTTGTTAATTTTGTTGTGTTGGGTCAGTTGTGTTGCACACTCTACTGACGCAAACGTGCCCAAAAATGTTGGCAAATGGTGGCGGGTTTGGCGGGGCTTTGAACTTGTTTCGTTCGCTTAGGGTAAATAGATTTTTAAACTCGATAACCATAGCTCTTACTGTTATATACTGTATTCTCATTGTTATATACAATTTTTTTAATAAAAACAAAATTTTCCAGAAAATGCTACTAAACTGCTGAAATGTACTGAATGTGACTATGCTACCAAGGTTAAAGCTTTTCTAGAGCGCCATTCAATAATACATACAAGTAAGTACCGAGATCTGTAATTGCTCTCTCTATATATAAAACATGTTTTGATGCAATCTATCTCATGTATCACTCGTATCACAAGAATAGTATATTTCTTCGAGGCAGGGCTTCGGCCATTCATTCCGGAATCTTCTGAGCAGGGACGGCTCCTTTCTAACATTAAGTCTTCGGGTGCACAAAACATGGTATAAATAAGCTGCTGGTTTCTTAAGCCTTCTGCAGCTACGGGGAGTCGAACCCACAGCCTCGGATCCTCACGGCTTCAAGACCACTGCTCTAACCACTAGGCTAAATATGTTTACAAATTCAATTCCCTTAACTGATCGGTATATCAAATTTCCACCCGGATCGGCGTCCTCTCAACCAGTTACAAATTTATTACATCATTCCACGCTAGAAATGTAGTTTCTATAATAGATTATATTGTCTGCATTTATACATTGGTTTCCAGATTAGTATCTCCTGGATAGAAGCGATGTTAAATAAAATTAAAAAAATCTTTTAAAAAACGCTGCCAATCTACGAATCTTCTATCATCTTTAGTATCCCCGCTGTTACTAGGACTTTTCTAATTACTACCGTTTCCGTTAAATATAAAGTGCCCCGAACATCAGAAAGTATAGTTTACTAAATTCCATAAATTATAAAAAACTTATTTTTTTCAGAGGAGAAACCATATTCTTGCGATATTTGTGGACAGAAGTTCAATGATAAAGGCAATCTGCGGCGACATTCAAAAGTACACGGAAAACAGAAAATCAATAAAAGATGTCTAGACTGTGGAGAAGAGTTTGTGGTGAGCAATATTTAAGCCGGCTTACGTCACTTACGCTGTCTGATTGGGCGGATTGCCAATTTTTGCCTTGGCCGGCTGCCAGTATCTAAAAGATAAATCATTAGTGAGATCATACCTTTATACTATCTCCTTTAATCTTATTTCCCAAAACCCAACCCAAAAAAACAATATTTAGGGGGGGGGGGGGTGGTACTCAAGCGCGAATAATTTGCAAATGGTGACATTCGATCATCTTGTCCAATTGCATCTTCAATCGATTCTCCATATCGATCAGCATCTATCTATCTCGATGCTATCTAATTTAGATATCATGATTCTCTAAAATTAGAATTTTTCTTCAAACAGGCAGCTAAGCTCAAACTATTCCCATTGCTCTTCTTTCTGCTTCTCCTGCTCTCAAGGCTCCTCTATCCATTGGGCCTTGAGTCTGTGTCGATGGCTTCTGGCTTGCCATTTCTTCTTCTGACGGGGGTCTATTTCAACGTTGTAGCCCCGTTTTCTGCTACAAGTATCTGAATCCAAAAAGGGGTCCGATCAGTACTGCTTGCTTCCTGATCGGACCTTACTGTCGGTACTGCTTGCTTTCCGACCAGAATTATCCATCTTTCTGGGTCCTAACGTCTTCACGTAGCTTCTTCAATTTGTTCCATTCTGAGCTGCAGACTCTTCTTGGATGGACGTCTCATTCTTGCC
>JAQGAV010002865.1:0-14070 GCA_034691345.1 Phasmarhabditis papillosa
TCATAAAATGTCCGCAAGACATGGACACTATTATTTATTTATCTCAAAAACTAGGCATTATTTTTCGATTCTGTTTTATGTTATGTAATCACTAGTAAGGTTTCATAACAACATCACGAAATATACGAAAAGCCAAAGTCTCAATTTTGGGTGCCGGTCCCTACCTATAGAAAGTTAGTTTTCCAAGTCTTTTTCATTTAATTCCTCTGATGCAAATGTTCGTCTGCCTTAGAAACAATAAGTTTCTTCCAGCTCTGTGCGAGTCTATATAAAAATATATTATTTTCGTCACCAATTATTTCTGTTTAGGTTCTCTGACTTGTTTATTCGAGCAAGACGCGACATCATGCAGGCGCTTGATGAGCTACCGGAGTTCAGAAATTCTCAAGAACTTCAATTGAAAACAGTCATGAGTGTGATAGTGGTTGGTACTACTGCACGACTATTTATTTCTAGTTTCTTCAATATCAAAAGAAATATTTAATCTAAACCAAATTTAGTATTGCCGGAGATATTTTTAAAAACATTTGTGCGGTCCGTTTTTTCAAATACTTAAAATATTAATAGGTATTTCCTTTGTTTTCAGTTGACCTATCGTTCGGTGGTGGATAGTGTTAATCGCAGAAGGGAACGAATATGGAATATCATAGATGAAGGTGCGATTAGCTATTTAATATAAAACAATTTTATTAAATGAATAAATAAAAACATTTTATATGATGAAATAGCTAAACTAGATTGTTTATTGGTTTTACATACAGATGGAAAAAGTTAATAAGTGTCCTTTACAGGATCATCTCGAGTGGACAACGAAGACTCAGCATCGCTCGATGTATCACTCTACAGACATATGTATCGGAGAGCTAAGTCTCAGCATGGAATGAATAACGCTAAGGTAAACAATTAGTTCTTTGAAAGAAATGGATCTCTTTTTAACCGTATGAATATGAGAGTTGCATTTGATTTAAAATCCTTGTAAAGCAGTTTTGCAAAGTAACTCCAGGAACAAAGACACAATCTACGCTAGAGTGAGCCTATC
Organism: Phasmarhabditis papillosa; assembly: GCA_034691345.1. Classification (NCBI taxonomy): domain Eukaryota; kingdom Metazoa; phylum Nematoda; class Chromadorea; order Rhabditida; family Rhabditidae; genus Pellioditis; species Pellioditis papillosa. The sequence continues at coordinate 1,040 of JAQGAV010002865.1, forward strand.
ACTAGAAGTCAGAAAAGTATAACTTATACTCTCTTTGAATGTCTCATCTACATTTATTCCAGATAACCTCATTTTTAGTTTCCTTTCAGGAGGTTACTTCGCAAATCTGGCAGACTCTGTTCGACTTTCCTTCTCTAAAGACTTGCACTCCGTTTAATCGCTTCATCCTCGAATGCTGTGACCTAAGCTGGGATATTGTAGCTGGAATTGATGGCAGATTTCCGAGGTATTCAATGTGATTATCCATTTTTAATACAGCTCATTCTTTGATCGGTTACTGGTCTGAATTAGTCCATTTGATACTTATTACTCAACAATTTGAGTCTTCTGTTTTCTAGCAATACCTACAATTTTTTGTTTTGTTTTCGCCTTTTTTAAATAACAGCGAACCGTACGTAAAATGCAGCTGTCGGTTTCGAATTGTTTGCTATGGCAATTCATGTTAACAAAGTCAGAAATATATAGAAGATCATAAATTATCGGAATTGTTTTGTAGCATAATAGAAGTATTTTACAGGCTACGAATAGAATTTGAATCAACCCAATTCAATCAAAGCCTCCATCTGCGGGTATCATCAATGACGGACACTAAGACGGATCTTTATGATGATTTAAGAAAAAGAAGTATGTCTCCCGCGAATGGACAATTAATAAGTCAAGTGCTGTGGCCGGGTCTTATTGACACGGGAACTGGAAAATGTCTTCTAAAGGCGATTGTTGTAATTGATTAACATTAATATACTGAATAAACTTGTATTGCTCACTTCACTTTTTACATAATTAAATCCACAACTATAGTCCGGCTCAGGAGTAATATTGGAGTGTAAAGAAGTTGAGCTCTCCGTCAGCCCTTTTTGCTAACACCGCATGCAATTTTCCCTGAAGCACGGAGTTGAAAATCCCATAAATACGCAAGTAACACTCCACTTTTACTCTTGGACTATATCCTCCAATAACGAAATTTTCAGTTGCCTAAATCTATTTGGTCAAGCCGTTTTACCCGATCAGAGTTATGGCACGAGTTTTCTCCTCGAAGTTTTGTTTAACATGATTATAAGCGTAATTTCTATTCTTAGCGGTGTTTACTACGGTAATAGGCGGAGTTTCATAAACTTCCTGTGATTGTTTTATCGGAATAAATGACATCAGAAGCTATGTTGCCACGCCTTCATTTGAATAAGACCGCCCAGTTTCAATAGCTCTCAAATACATCTGAAGTTCGTCACCAATAAACCTTATACTAACAGAAACGTAAGTTTGGCTCTCTCTGCTGCCTAGGTACTTGGACTTTTTTTAGATTTAAGGGAATCATCTCTTGTTATCCTATCTTAATGAAATATATCCTTAGATGTTCCTGAACCGCATAGGTAATATTCACCGTGTGTGATATTGGGTTCCTCAACTTTTAAACTTAAGTCTAGCGAAACGCTATTTTTGCGGATTCTAACTTCAGTTATCGAGTTTACAGTGTTTTTATGTTTAGGAAGGGACCGATACTCGTGTTTGCTAGACTAATAAATGATTCCTTTTGACAATAGCGGAAGTCTCTTCATAGCAAGAAGCTAAGTAGTAATGATATGTAACAAAAAGAACACAAACAATAATTAGAGGAAGAATGAATATTCATTTATTGACGAATATATCCAAATGGAGGTAAACAATACTCGAATAGTATATTCTATTGTATAAGAAGATTTATTCAAAAGGGCTGTCTTTATTATTATTTAATATTTAAAGGCTTCCGTATCCCAAGTGTTGAATTTGATAAGTCTGCAAAAGCTGAGAGTTTACTAATTGCAATTTTTTACCTATTAAATTTACTTAAAATATTAGAGGCAAGCAGTATATTGTAGTTTTCGAATGTTCTCAAAACTCATTAAACTACAATTTTCTTGGCCTAAATAAGTTTAATTTTTCTTTTATTACCGAAATTGGCTACTAAAGGGTTTTATTGTCTTGTTCCAGTCCGTCAAGACCAATATCTAGCAAGTTTAGGGCATCTTACATATATTTACTAAAACGTTATATCTATATGATATTTTAGTTAATATAGCTATTTAAATAACTTAATCAATAGTGATTATGAATATCATACTAAACCAACTAGTTTCACTCTTCATAGGTTATTTTGTTGCATCTGCTGGAGCAGAAATTAACCAGTCGGCACTGAAAATTAATTGTGGGTTTGGCTGGAATTAAACTGGCCCCAAGTGAGCTCAAAAGAGCATTTTATCCGCGGAATGCATTTTGGTAGCTTACAACTTTTAAGGAAACAACTTTTCTTCAGGATATTTCATAAATTGTATCTGCAAAATTCAGTGGGACGCAGTTATTTCTTAGTCTAAGGCTGTGATTTATAGTTTTGTGACGTGAACCCATGTCCTCAGATGAAAAATGAGTTCTAATAACTGGTTTACGAATTACGAGCTCTAGTAAAAGTTACTAGCATTTCTGTTTGTAACATAGGTTTTGTTAGTACATTCTATGAAATCCCTTCCTCTTTACTAGAAATTTGATTGCTTTATATTTGAAATTGTTGAAGCTTGCATGTTTTCGGCTAATTTGTATATAGATATCACACACACACAGCATTTCATGCGTACTGCCTTCTGTTGAGTGATTGGATACATCATAAAACTATTTACTATAACGTAACTTTAAATTCCTTGGTACCTCTGACTGTGAGTACCTCCGATCTATATACGTACTGCAAGTCCCATCCTCGCTTTTATAGTTGTAAGAAACTAATTTTATTGCAGTTATTTTCAAAGATTTCAAAACCTTAATAGATAATGTAGGTGAAGAAACTTTTATTGGTATTAGAAGAATAACAAAAGATTAGCACATTTCATAATTTTTGAGATTTTATATTTTGGATGGTGTCTTTTCCATTTTCTTATATCATGATTGCTTTCCATCATCTGATGATTGAAGTGCTGTTTCGAGGCCTGTTGCAGCTCTTGATGCAGCGTTAAGTTGCTCAATTGGGGGTGTTTATGCATCACAAACGACATCATTTCTAAGATATATAGGCGGCCACCCAACCAGTTTAAATCTATTATTACGTGCTCAACTTCTACCTTAGCTGACCATTTTTAACTTTCAACACCTAGCTATACTAAGATTGAATTCTTGACAAACTACATATTTGAACTCTTTCGTAACTGAAAAACGATATTTTCAAAATTATTGTCACAAACAAAATTCGTTTCACTCTAAGAACAACAAAGTTGATAGACATGCTGCTCTGAGTAATCGTGTCCATATAAATCCGTCAAATTTTGACAAATTTCCCATGAAACCACTTGTTTTGCCTGTAGTTAGTTGTTATTGTTTTGTGAATTTCGAAAGTAGAATAATGTAGTTGTTTGTCTATAAAAAGAGTAGAACCCTATATTACCATAATAATAATTATAACATAAATTAGGAAAGAGAGCCGTCTTGTGAACACAAATGCTGAGTTGTACACATAATGTACTAACTATATTTATTAAAATTAACCGTTATTTCAACACTGATTTTATTATTCTTTATCTATCCTATCTTTAACTCAGTTTAACATAAATTTAAAAACTTTTCACAAACATCAAGCGATATGAGCCAGAAAAAAGTATCACATTTATCTATAAGTTTCTATACGTTTTTTAAACATTTCTAGTTTGCTTGGAACTATATAGTTTTTAGAATTCAACGATTACGTGTATATTTGCTTAATAACCAATATATTTCTCAAAATTGTCTGAGGTTCAAATTGAAATCATATTCGGCGAATTCGAACTCGATCCATCAATCACCAAACAAATAATTATAATGAGTTATTAGCGCCCGCGGCAAGATAACAGACGTTCACAGAAAAATGCTGTTGATATTCGGGTTGTTCAATATTTATAACTAGTAATGAATATTATTATTAGTAATCATTTAGTGACCATATTATCTTGTCTGGTTTTTTAAAAGAAACCGTATAAGCAGTGTTAGTTATAAGACTTCTTCACATCAATAATATATATTAAATTTGACACGAATTTTGGGTTAAAACTGTTTTGTATATTATACATATTTATTATGTTATAGTTTAGAATAAGTGTTTCTTAGAATCAAACTGTGTATTTTCTTATTACTTTTTATAATATTAACCTCACATATTATCCTAATTTGTTTTACGCTAGTTCCTTGTACCTGTTGAGGCAAAACTCGTATTTTTGACATTCCTTAAGAAGTGTGATCTATTATTTTGGTTAGTGAATCAAAGCAGTTTTAATTAGTTGTGCATTTTCGTTGGTTTCTGCTTGAATAGCTGACAAAAGTTTAAAGACAAAAATAATATCTTCACTTAACATGTTTACCTCGTTCGTTTCTATTGTAACTCTGAGAAATTGGATTAGTTTTCTCGTTGTTTTTCTTTAAATACAGCTGTATTAGGTCAATCTTGTTATATTTAGGTATAAACGTAATGCAGCCCCGACTGCTTACTCTAATAGTTGTAGTTATCTACGTGGGCGTTTTTGCTGCTCAAGAAGAAGACCAGCTTGTTGCCCGGTTAGTTTAGCTACTCTTCATTCAAATTCACAGTTTCTATCTAGAGTTATTTCCAACGCAGAATCCATCCTGAACAGAAGCGGTGGAATAGAAAAATGAATAAAAAATCGTTGGATTGGGAGCCCTTTCTTCAAAAGTTCATTAATTTTTGTTAAACGCCGCCTTACTCCAGGATACTGCACTGCATACCTAGCTCTTGACACAGACTATACTACAAATCATAGTTTCGCCTAATTTTGTTTGCAACCAAATTACCTAACACGGATGAACAGAACTTTTTCAGTCAGCCGGAGAAATCATCACTAGAAAACGATATGGAGTCATATTTTGAACAGTAAGTTAATACTTTTAAATGAGTTGTCGGAATAACAAATATGGGTGGTCATATGTAGATCGAACTAGATGAAACCACATGGATACGTCATAAAGCATCGGCAGTGTATATCAAACTCAGAACAATTCCAGCGAAATTAAAAAGCGAGCTAATTCAATTCATCGACAACGGAACTAATTATAAAAGTAAAAGTGAATTGAATTTTCAATTCGAATTATTGAATTGGATGGAGAAGCAGCGAAACATAAAAACATTTAAAAAACAACGGGTTTAGTCTGTTCTAAAGTAGATAAATAGATTATCTTCTTCTGTGAAACCTTATTTTGCTAAAAGGATTACGAGAAATATATATGACTCAAGAGAAGCATTGTTTTGTTGGCAAATTGTGAACTTTATGCATAACATACCAATGAAGACGAAAAAAACGAACAGAGACAAATAATTATTGTTTAGAAAAAGAGCCCCCATGGACCGTTCTAGTATGGTTAGATTTGGTAGAGCACCAATGGACCGAAGTAGTATGGTTAGGTAAGCAATTAGAAAAAGTATTTTACTATTGTAAAGTTAATATATAAATTCCAAGAATACGGGTTAGACAGTCTGTATCAAAAGCTAAGGGGCGTTAAATACCTACTTATTACTTAATACTTGTTGAATACTGGAAACCTAGCTAATTATATGGACTATAGTAAAAGCCGAACTCTATTAAAAGTTTAGTTCTTGTATTCTTTGCACTTACTTCTTTATAAATATTTCTTTTTAAAAAGAGTGCAGATAATTTCAAGATTTTCAGATTTGGTAAACGAGCCCCCATGGACAGATCGAGTATGGTTAGATTTGGCAAGAGAGCTCCGATGGACCGCTCTTCAATGGTTCGGTCAGTTAACCATTATCTTCTTATAGAAACTATTAACTTTATTAAAACAAAATAACAGACTAATCTTTAGATTTGGAAAGAGGGCGCCAATGGATCGATCAAGTATGGTTAGGTAAGTGTATGTCCCTAACTGATATGAATAAATTTAGAAAACAAGTAAATGAGTAAATAAACATTGTTTTTAAATTATGATATAGCTAACTTGATAGATTTGGCAAGAGAGCTCCAATGGATCGTTCGAGCATGGTTCGTTTTGGCAAGCGCGCCCCTATGGACAGAACTTCAATGGTCCGATTTGGAAAGAGGGCGGATGGAGAGTACTAAGGTTAGCTAGAAAACATTTAGACTACATTCAGGGGTAGGAACGGGCTGGCCCAATTGAAAAACTTTAGGGGCCGACCAAATATAATTGTAATATCTTTGTATTTCAGTTAGAAATCAGAGCAAGAAGTCAGCAATTACCGTATCTCAGTAATAACTACAAATGATTTCAATTATAAACTTGTTGGTGAAATTAAATTGTTTGCTAAATGAATCTGTGTCAGTTGCTATGTTGTCTATAAATGTATTTTAACTACATTTTTATTAGGTCACCCGGTTTTTGTAGATGAACTCCACTATTGCTGGATGAACTATTTTTATTATATGATACGTAGAATATTGGTCTTGGCTGGAACAAAATTTAGTCTGAATAGATTAAAATAGAATTGTAAATAAGAGAAAATGATAGATGTTAGATATTTCTTTTGTGAATTGGTTACGTGCGGCTTCTCGGGCCAATGACTGTTTGCCGGATGGATCAACTGTGTTTTTGGGGTTAGATGCGCACACGTCGAGTTGTCGTGACCGATAGATAGATACAGTCATGATTAGAACTATTCGAACCAAAAAAAGAGTATGAAGTAGATTCCAAATATGAATTATAGATACATCAGTAGATAAATGAAATAATTAGTTTCCTAAGCCGCTCGCCCACACAATAGGGAATTTGATTTAATCCAAATCTTCATATCTAAAACTTACGTTTGTTCACCCACCTCGTCTAAAGGTTTGTCTGAACAATTACTCTTAATATGAACAAAACTACTTTCTTATGCAAAGTGTGGAATTGAGGAATGTGTTACTTCAAACTATAACAATTTTAAAAAAACGGTAGTCATCGTTATAGAATAGCCTCATTTTATCATAAGATTGTGTCTCGATTACCCTGTTCAATTTCCGATTATCTGCTGACATAACTTTGCCGTACTACCTTTATTAATATGATAAATCAGAAGAATTCAATCATATCTTAAACATTTCACGTAATTCCAGTATTTGACACAATAACAGTGTTACATTTTGGTCAAAAAAGCTAACTGCCTCCCCGAGGTAACTTCTTACATCTTAGAAAGACAAAAACGTGCGTCTTTGTATTGTCTTAATCCTTGTACTAATAAGCTTGCTCTGCCAAAAATGTCTAAAAAAGCGAGTTCTACAGTCTGCAGAGTTCTTTCGATATATGGTATCTAACTGAAATAGTATTTCAACTATTCAGAGTTTAGATAGAAATAATGGAAATAGTGTTGTTGCGCGCGAGGTTTAGTGGTAGAGTAGCAAGCGACCGTAAGCTGTTGGCTCTATACACAGTCTGTCCATCCAAAAACGGACCCCGCCCCGCTCACAGCTCTATACTTCACTTTTAAGTAGAGGTTTCCACCACAACAATCCTCATTCAGGGAACATCTCCACTATTCCGAAGACTCGTCTCTTCGGAAGCAAAGCAGCATTCTTTACTATTTGATACTCTTAAAAATTTACTGAAAATTGGCAATTTACTCTAAGAACCCAATTGAGTGTTTTTTAATCAACTTCTTTTATGATTATTTATATTATTATTGAATATTTATTACCATTCTCATTATTTTAGAACATGCTACTTTGGGCAGTTCTTGCTCTACCGTTTGTGTTATCACAGTCTTTCCACAAAACCCATTTGGGTTTCCCCGAGGCGTGGGACGGGGATAAATACAAGGAGCTCTACTGTCCCAGCAAAAATATTCCTAAATGGCTAGGTTAGTAAGAACACCACCTTTATTTTATTTCTAATATATTTAGTAAATATAAACTTAATAACTATGAATAGGACATTTACTCAATTCTTATAGACGGCTTTTTTCTCTGTCAACTATCAGCTTCTTATGGTAACCAGTCAGCTCCAGCCGGACAAAAACTAAACCATATGATCGATGCAATCGGAGCTGTTGGAAACTTTCACATTAAAAACGGAGAGGTATAAAGAAATGACAAAAAGAAATATTTTTGTTTCTTAGGTGGTTTTCTCAGCTAATTATTATCCAGCCAGGCCTTATAAGATTTGGGAGTTCTACGATAGAAATATGTCCAAATCCTCGGTTCCATGGGCTGGTTGGTCTGACTATAATCTAACGGCTATGTCCAGATGGGAGCAGGTAAAATATTAGTTTATTTCTTGTTATCTTTGATTTAATTTAATAAAATACTTAATAGTTTGTCTAAATGGTATATTGTAAAATTATTTGTTGTAGCAAATTGAAGTATACTTATTTAACTTAAACATAGGCTTGAAGGAAAACGTAGTTGCCAAAACACTTAATATACTTTAGTTATTTGTATTCTAGCACAGTAATTTCTATTTGAACAACATTAACATTTAATATTACTGTTATTCAGGTGCCGGCTAACCCCGATGCAGCCCGATTCCATCCCAATCTTGACTTCTGGAAAATCGGTAATAAGATCGTTGGTGGAACAGAAGCTCCCTATTGGGTTGGATACGAGTTCGATGTGAGTTAGCAATAAGCTCAGAAATTCATTCATAATAATAATATTAAATGACTGTTGATATTTACTTTTTTAGGTAAAAACACTGAGCAAGTTCAATTTGTTCAAGTTCACTGAAGACAACGATGTGTTCGCAGTACCTCGTCCAAGTATGATTCCAATTTCAATGGCTATTCACGAAAGAAACGACCCCGATGGCACTATCTGGGGATCTTTCTCTGCAATGAACTTTGAGGATCAGCGATTCTTCCAGGTACATCCGACTCCTTCGTTTGTATTTGAAAAAACCCTACTAACAGTGTTTGGGAGTTCTATTTTTAGTGTAAATGAGCGGCGAGACAATTTCACAATTTTGTGTCTTTTCAACTGAGTAAATTGAATAGAAGGCCTGGACACTTTTTTGGGTTGTTTCCAAGTAACATAGCGGGTGGTCTGTTTGGTTAGGTATTCGCGCTTCGCTTTACTACAATAGCGAACGCGCCAAAGATAAACTCATAGCAAATAGCCTGCACGCGACCCCTTACGGCTGCACCGAATTCTAGAATATAAAAGTTACTGTTTAAACTGGCTTGGTCCATTTGAACATGATGAATACATCGGTAGGTATAATTGACGTTTGCCGTTTTAATATCTTATACTCGTTTTGGCTTGGTCGGCTACAATAATACAGTTCAACTTTGAGGAAACGGGTATTTTTCTTATTTAAGGGTATTTTTACTATTGACAAAAACGGAGTACGCAAGGTTGTCGGTCTACATGATTACGGACCATGGGACACAAATGCCTGTGGCGCCAATGATGAATACATCGGTAGGTAAAGAAAAAGCTAAAAAATAAATATAAAAGTAGTAATGAAGTATCTTTTGATGCCTATCAGTATCTAATTGAAGTAATAGTTAACACCTCTAGCTTATTAATTGTTTACTATCGGCTGCAATAGTTGATTACTTACTGGTCACGCTTGGTTACCTCTCGATGCTTACTTATTGATTCTATTGCCGGAAGACAGTTGATTCTCGTGAGCGACACAGAATTAAGCTGCAGTTCAAATAATAATATATAAAGGGAATACGGCGCCTAGCTGAAGCATGCGCCGAGGTATTATATAATAAAAGGAACAATAATGTTTCAACAAGGAATGATAAGACAAGAATGTTTCTATCTAAAGTATGTTATTTATAGGAGACAAGACATTATTACCCGGATACATTCACTCGATTACTTCTACAGAAAACTATGTTATCCTACCAATTACTTCACTACTGATTAATCCCTGCAAGTTTAAGGTCAGAATGTTTAATAACTATAACATATTACTACTTTTATCACCCTAAACTCATGTGAAACCATTTTCTGAAACATTTATTGTGATGATATTTATTCGGTAAATAAGCTATTATTATTAGGAACCACCAATGACGAATATTCGATCGGCTATTCAACAAGGTGGTTTATGGGGTATGGATTTCCATGATATGGTCCCTATGAGGTTATTAATTGCAACATAGTGTGGTTTTTGTATGGAATAATTTACAGATTCATGATCTTCAATAAGAAGACAAAAGAATTTGTAAGCCAGAAACCTCTTGAAGTTTTTCCATCAATGTTTGTAACGCATCAGTTAAATGCATTCGAAGCCCCGGATGGCAGTCTAGTTGCTGATATGGTATCATTTCTAAAACAATCATTTAATTTATTCTTTTCTCACAGGTGGTATATGACTCACACGATCCTTATATCAAGTATTTCTACACCGATTTCTTGACAACCCAACTGTACCCAAGCACAGCAAGAATCCTCAGATTCACTCTTGACCACAAGCAACATCGTGTTATGTACAACTATCTCGTCCCACAGGTGAACAACTTTATATTTTTATAATTTTCAAGTGTTTCAGATTACGGAAAATAAAATATTAGCAATAAATAACGGGATACTTTCAGGAAACCATTGCTGCTGACTTCCCACAATTTAACCACAAATACGAACAAAAGAGTTACCAATGGGCCTACATTGTTGAGCATCCATTTGCCTCAGATAATAGAATTATTAAGGTAAAATATCCATATTACTCAATATTACATATATGATTGTTTAGATAAACGTCGATGAACCAAATGGTTCTCGTAACAAGGAGTTCAAGACTGATCCACAACTCATCCTTCATGAACCATATTTTGTAGCGAAGCCGGACAGCCGAAAGGAAGATGATGGAGTGCTCATGATTAGAGCATTAGATACTACTGAAAACAAAGGTACATTTAAGCCTTACAATAACTATATAACTTCTTACTGTTATGAATTAATTAATAATTAAGCTATATTATATACCCTAGCTGGTTTTTCAGCTGTATTTTTCATTGCATATATGTTAATCTATTTAGGGGTTCTATTGATAGTGGATGCTGAGACCATGTTGGAAGTAGGAAGGGCTTATGTACCAATCAATATTCCATTTGGTTTCCACAACAGGTATTTAAACTATCAGTGTTGTAATATTATTGTTATAAAGGTTCTATTCGAAGAAGGACCTCGGTATGGTAGAGGCAACAGTTGAGAGATCTTCCCTGCCAAATCAGTTCAGACCAGTTGAGAAAAAAGTATGTTTCCCTGAAGGTGGCCCTACTAAACGGTCTTTAATACCGCTATTATATAAAATATAACTTGATTATATGGTATAATTTAAATATTTCTATGGTATAATTTATTATAATATTGTTTAGGTTGGTTTTTCCACCCTTAAATTACGAAAGTTCACCACTACTGGCAGTACGCCGGTTACAACAACCAGTACTACAACCTTGCCTCCAACGACGACAACTACCCAACAAACAACCACTACCACCACGAAGAGACCAACGACAACAAGTGAGATCTAAATAATACATAATTAGAATGGAAAATTTACTTAATCTAACAAAAGCCTAGAATATAAAACCGCTTATTTCTTAAACACAGTTAGAATTGACCATCGATAACTTTGTTGATATACAATCTTGCAGTTGAACCCACTACTACTACATCAGAAAAGCCGGAAACTGTGACAACTCAGAAGTGGGTGCCCACAACCACAGTCACACAAAAACCAACCACCGGTTAGTTTTTCTTAAATATGCAAAAAAAATTGGTGTTTGGTATAATATATAATGTATTATTTTTGCAGCCACGACGCCTGGTCCCTCCCCAACACCCAAGGTACCCAGATGGTGGCCTTTACCAGCTAGTACAGAAATGCCGTGGTGGCAGAGAGTTCATCAAGCTCAGCAGGGAACATTACCACCAGTATTCCCAGCCTCGGAAAATATGAAAAACGTAAACAAACAACCCTCGATGATAAAAACGGTAAGTGGACTATCCTATATTAAACTTTTGCCGAACAATAATACTATTTAATACAGTGTTAAAACAATACGTATTGTGTTCTGAATTTGTATATATGTATAAGAGTCATTGTTTCAATTTCAATGAATAAAGAATACAGTTGACTAAACCGATAATAACGGGCATTTAAACCATTAGCCAAAACTATCAGGCTCTTTAACAATATATAAAAAAATAATTTAGGTACCACATAGTCAAAAGAATAACGAAGTACTTAATAAGAACTCAAAGAATGTAACGGCTATTGAAGATATCTATTCACAGACATTAAATACATTATGCAGCTGGTTACCTAAGGTTTTCTCTACCATTTCAAACGATATGTGTCTACAGCAAGGAAAGAAAGCAGCCAAGTTCGTTTTATATATTTAAATGCATGAATTACATTACATTTATACCAGTCTGCTTTTCTTTAGTTAACAACATTCCTATGTTTCCTCTATCCGCTACACATTGCATGGTTTATTTATGAAGCATTGGAGGCTACAAACAAACCTCGACATATATCACATAATTGTTACATCTCCTAAACTACTAAAAGGTGTTTTGAGTGCCTGTATAGCAAAGACGTTTGGAATTAAAGTGGCTCTCAGAACAGCTAAAAATTTGGACGAATTACACTATTTGTGTTTAAGAGACCATTCTAGGTGGGTGGCTCCATTAGCGAATTCATATGCAGAAAGGTTTCGCATTGGTAGAGCGAACAGAAGACTTCCACCCGTAGATACACCTGTTATGAAGCCAATTCTCAAGACAGCACCAGTACCACAAAAGATGAAACCGTCACCCCCACAAGGACAACATATTTACAAACAAGTTTAGATTATTATTTGTTCTAAGTCATGCATTTATCTCATTTATATTTGATTGTGCTCATTGAAAGAGATGTTATCTCTCGTATACGGTAGGGCGCATCGTCCATTTATCCAAACGAATAATTTATCGTTTGTTGTGTGTTTTAAATAACGTATTTGCAATACATGGGTTTTGAAATATTTTCTATTATTATTTAAAGATAAAGTTAGTTAGAGAAAAGTTATTAGATTGCAGTAGTCTATTCTCCAACTAGTATAGCAAACTAAACACCTAGCGAATGTC
>JAQGAV010002866.1:0-14062 GCA_034691345.1 Phasmarhabditis papillosa
TTTTCAGCAACTTTTGGAATATCTGAAATACTGTAACGCGAGATAGCAATGCCAGAAATGCCCAAAATTCAAAATGCCACAAAATCGTCCGTTTTTCTTCAAATTTATTGATATTTATATAGTTTTTCATAACTTTTCTGAACAATCTGAATAATATAATACAAAAATATTGAACACAAAATGTTGAGTAGACCGTGCCTTTAACGGTTCTTCACGGGCCCTGGTCAAAAATTTTAACGGATGAGAAAAAATCTATTGGTTGTATCATTTATGATTTGCTTTATATGATAACGAAGAAAAAAAACAGAACTGAGGCTAATCAATAGTCAATACACACACGTGATTTTTGCTGCAAATTGAATGTACAAAGTAAAACATTTGAAACTCGTATTTCTAGAAGCTCATAAAGTATGCAAGGATTAAGCAGAATCGTGTCTCTTTAAATCTGGTTAGTTTGTAATTTTCATGTTTAAATACAAGTAAGTATACAAGGAAGTTAAACCGACAATTACTTGTCATAACCATCGCATTCGTAATCTGGATGAACGAAAGCACGCTCAACAAACGACAGACACTTCAATTTACGCTGCAGTGGGTCTATTATTTCGTCGTGGACCTCTCGGGTTTTCATATCTGGCGGCAGTACAACGTGAGCCTCGACTCGGACCTGAATATAAATACTTTTGAACAAGTTATTTTGCGGTGTTGGAATTATTACTTTTATAGGATAATAAGATTATTAAGGGAGGTAGGAGCACTTCAATAATCTATTGTTTCACCTTTTCTCCAGAGTGATAAACAAGAAGAGTCTCTACGCATTGGATCTTGTCTGAATGTTCAATCAGCAAACGGCATACACGCGAGAACTGTGCATCAGAGGCAGCAATACCGGTCATTATAGGAATGTTCTCGAATAGAACTGAGAACCAAGAAAACAAAACGTAGCCGCTAAAATAGTTAGTGAATCGAAAAGAAATGAGCCCACTCAACAATAAATCAAAAATTGAATGTGCTCACGTATCACAACTGTAGGTGTTTTAAAATAATCTGAGCCCGTTTCATGATTCTAACAGTTTTCTGAGTGCTTTTTTTCTGTCTGACCTGACAATAATTGCACCAATGGAATCAGCTGGAGCCCAATACTGACTGGCAACTGCTCCGCCAATGGCAACAATGTTGGTTCCGACATCGTTGCGCTGGTCAACTGCGAGAACCTTTAATTAAGTAGTAGATTAGCTGGAAAAATAAGAAATCACCCTGCTACTACTGGTATCTTTGCGAATACAGGCGAACCACAGTACTGCCTTTACAAAGATTGTAATTGCAATCATAGAGAGGGACGGTAGGGTGATGAGTGGAGGCGGCTATAAAAAAGTATATCATTTTAATAAAATTATATTTAAATTTGTAAAGATAAAAGTGCTTTTATGGCACAAGTCATTCCAAAAACTAGGAACGAATATTGCGTTCCTAAGTTTCAACTTGTTGGTTTAAGGTAATGCCTAAAATTGTTTTCCGTAGTTCCCAAGATTACTAAATACCTTTTCATGGATTATTGTTAAAACACATTGGAATATAACGTAGAATGAAGCCATTCCCATTACCACAGCCACGAAAATAATGGCCATGGGGACAAGATTAGGCCTACCACGAGGATACTTGGTAAAGTCTGTATGAAGAATAGCATAACTAGCATACCATAGCGACAGTCCACTAAAATAACAGCTTTTCTCTATAGTTATGGCTTATATTTATTCGAAGACATGGGTGAGAACTTACGTTTTAAGCGTCAAGAGGTGTTTCTTAGAAGCCAACAAGGGCCACATACTTAACACAGGGAACATTAAAAAGGAACTTGTGAAAATGATTGACTTGAACCAAACGAGTCAGAAAGGCCTGTGCACGGACCGGGTTTAAGAGTAGGCCCGGTTGGACGCAGCAGATGCGGAAAAAAAAATTCCCACCCATTTTTAAATTAAACAGTAATGTATTTGAAATTCTAAACAGATTCCTAAAGGACTAACTGGCCAGCTCAATACACACATAGTTTCTGTAAAATATACATGTGATCGCTAACCTGGTGATGTCAACAACGGAATCCATTAATGTACTGATAATAGACAAAGAAGAACCAGATGTGAGATAAGTAGCTACTGACTTACATATGAGAAGAGATACATTACAGACCAAGACAATCTTGGCTAGAATGTTGTCGCCTCTAATCTGAATTAACTTATGTCTGCCTACTGAACTTGTTATAATTTACTAACCGTTTTCGCGTCCTCTTTCTCAGAAACACCTCCCGTTTCAATAGCATGATCGTCTTCTGCATAACTGGCTTGAAGTTCCTCCAAGTTTCTTTAAACATAGAGAAGTATTTTTTTTAAACGGTGTCCTTGTAAACAGTTTATTTTTGATAGATAACTGTTCGGTCGCATATATTTGTTTTATTAAAGTTTAGAGCTACAGTAATAACTATTCTCAAATGTACTAATCCGCCACTTTGTATAGTTTGCTGATATTATTGATTGTCTATTTTAATGAAAAAGCAGTCTGCTGCATTTTGTTCAAGCATAAACAGTCACATTATTATTAGGAACTTATGGTATACATGACTAACATACAGTATAACATAATAAACTAGGAATGGGAATTCGTAAAGAGTAGGTGAAAAAGGTTGCAGTAATTCCTATTTGAATGAATAGTCTAACCTGTAATACTTCTGAACTTTCTTTGACTGCTTCTTCCTTACCAGTGGGGTGGACTCATTCATTTTTGTTGGACTTACAGACATTGTTGGTTATAGGCACGTAAGCTAAAATTATCAGTCACGCACACAAAGATAATCAGTAGAAAAGCAGCAAAAAATATGAGGACAACTGATATTGAACCAACCATACAAAGATCAACACTGCTCATTGCGAAATCATTTCTGTAGACAGTAAGAAGAGAGCTAGTTTGACAATGAGATGGAGTCCATATCATTATATCCTATGTATGTATATATCGGCACAAAATAAAAGCAAATTCAGGAAGAGGTGTCAAAACTCTAAAAGGGCATATCTATCAGTTGTCAGAATTCATAAAATTCACTTTTGCGTTTATACAAAAAGTTTTTCGAGTTGTTTTGTAGATGATGGCTTGGGGTCGATTTTCTTTGAAATTTACGGTTACTCATTCGCAGCTGTATCCCCAGAGAGGCAAATCGATCAGTCAACATACAGAGTTTCATCTCACCCTGCTTGATTAACAGAAACAAACTATTCACCCTGACTATTCATTGTGGCTAAGAATTTTATTAAAAATTGGTATACTAATACATTTCACTAGTGTCTAGTATAAATAAATAAATTAAAATTTGCATTCAGTACATCTGGAGAGAGGGCTGCAGCTCGAACAATCTGTAAAGCTTATATAAGGGTCTTTTATAGGTCTTAACAGTATTTAGCCCAAATGTGCTTACGATCCAGCGCTTGGCTAAATTCCCCAAGTGACCCTATAATAGTACTTTTAGAAACAGAAAGGCTCTTTTTGCTCAAGAATAGTACGAAAAGGCCCCATAATGCATTTTTATGTTGTGATCATACAAACTTAATGATAAGTTCCAATTCATTGATTTTTCGGCTCTAACGACGAATACCAGTCTATTTAGGAAACACATGTCCAGGGCTCCGCAAACCAGCGGCCGAGATTTTTTGAAAGTACATTTCGGCCGGCCGAGGCTCTGGGCCGAAGCGGACCGCAAGCCTCGTGTTCAAACCAGGCTCCGTCAGAGTAAAAGAAAGTTGTAACAGTAATAAATGTTATACTTATATACATTGTTGATTTTATGTTATGTTGAATGTTTTTTACCAAAATACTAAAAATTAACATCAAATAAGTGAAACAATGACTAAAAACGTACTCTTTTTTTTGTAATTTTTATGATCCTAAAGTACATTGCGGCCGACTTCGGCCGGTGCGGAGCCCTGCACATGTCCATTCAGCTGTCCCATCATAGGCCACCTCGTAATTGTCAGACAACTACCAAGTTTAGCGCTTAACTATCATTTCTCACCCGAATTCTATGTTCTGCAACGATATAAAACAATAACCTTTTCAAATATAAAACAAATTACATTACTACATCTTTATAAATAAACAAAATACACATGGGGCCTATACATATAAATGAACCGTATTGCTGAACATAACATGTAAATTGATAATATAAAAATGATTAATTGTGAGAGGTTAATATAACAACTAAAATAATAATACTAACAAGAACCGTTAAGTTTGTAAAAAAAGGATTAGTATTTTAATAATATCAACATGGTTCACCATTTACTGCTTCCACAGAGCTAATTGTTGGCACTTCCTGAAATAAACACAGATATTATATATTCAAAACATTGTGTGGAGGAAGACTCACATTTGCATCCCTTTTCTGTTGCATTATTTCTTCAGAATCCGTTCGAATAAAGTGCACTTTGTCTGTCCGCAATTGACGAAACACGAGAACGAACGAAATGAATCCTAGTGATAACAGGAAGCAGAGCATTGTGACCATTTGAGCTGCTGTGAGATGTGGGGAGATGACAAAAATAACACATCCGGTTAAAGCCTAAAATAAGACAGTGACAATGTTGATTACAAGATGATATGCTCAGATCGCTCACCTGGAACAATTTAGTGATCGAGAAAATTTCTAATCTCTTTGATGGATTAATTAATTGAGCAGCGACCCCTCTTGAAGTTGTGATGAAACAATCACCAACGCCTACCAGCATAGCAACGGAAAAGACAACCCATCGACTATAAAGTATAACTCACTATGGGTCTGATAAATACCTCGCAACGAACAAAGGGACCTCAAAACTATAGAAGAGAAAAAATTCACCTGCATGGATACAACATCCCAGTTCCTTCCGTTGGCTTTCGGAATGCATCTTCGGCAGTGGTCAGCTGGATTAATGTGAAACACACTATCAGTAAGAGCATGTGAATGACCAAAGAAGGAATTAGGCAGAAGTTACGGATCCGCTTTTCAAAAGAGTGAATAAGTAAGCCACCTGAACCGAAATTAGTTACATCTGGCTAATGACAAATCTACCGATAATAACTCCCACTCCGATAGTACTGCAATATATAGCAGCCAGATGTTGATCCGTAGAAAGCGATTGAGTGAACGAGAAAGAAGTGGGGTAAACAGAAAGAAAGAAAGCACTAAAAGCGCCTTGGTAGATTGACGCTGGAACAAAAAGAAGCATCCGCCAATCACGAAGACAGCTCAGTGTTGACACTGAAAAAGATTATTTAACGCTGACAAACTGGATTTCCTTCGATTTTCAAATAGCCGGTAGGAGAAATGATTATTAATTTGGTTCTGCAAGCAATGAACATGCATTTAAAATTTCCAGCTCTCCAAGTAACTGCACATCTGTAAAACCTACCAGTCTGCTCGAAAATGTTACTTGGTGGAGAGATGGTTGCAGATGCTAAACTGCCTTGAATATTGCGTTTAGGCAAGCAGGCAAAGAACAGCATTCCAATTAAAGATACAACAACAAATGCTATGTAAGTGACCTAAACAATAACAATGAGAAATTAGATAATTTGCGCTCTTACCCGAATATGTGAATCGGAATAAGTGTGACTATCGTTATATCCTTGATTGTTGCTGAATGAAGCTGTTGCATAGAGTAGTCCTCCAGAGAACAACTGACTGAAAAATTAAATGGTTAAACCAACATCTTGATATATTACCTAACATGCGACAGAACCGTTTCGATCGCCATGTTACTGTCCAGAGAAGATTTAGTCGAGTGTTCAGCGAGAAACATTCCCTCGGCCACATTAAACACTGAAATGAGGAACATGGGACTACACATCTTGCTGGTCTTACAGGCATATCCAAGTCCCACTAAAGCTTGTGTAGCAAAGAATACGTAGCGATTCACATGCAGGAATCCGAGATGAAAAACAGTGAAAATGAGCGAAGTCAGGACAAGTGATCCTTTCGAAGTGAGGCGCCGAGCCAACGCAGGTGATAGAATACATGAGATGGCAAATACTCCAAACTGAACTGCCTGACTAAAATAAGGGTAATGTGACGCTGGAACAAAAATGTTTGCTAAACTAACCTGTAATATCCATCATATTGGCCAATTACATCCGGATATCTACTGTATATTGAGTGTATAACTGTTTCCGCTATGTAGCACTGCCCAAAATAACCAAGAAACAGGAATAATCCACCCAAGCCAAGAATGATAGTGTCCACCCGGCCTTCGTGAGACATGGCTAAAAAGAGCAATAAGATATAAATCAAGAACGAGCAGAAAAACGACTTAGAAATGGGATATATAATAAACCGAAAGGCTTTTCTCAAAAAAGGCTACATTTTCAAATTTTCAAAAAATTAATTGTAGCGCACAATAGAGTTAGAGCGCAGAAAGAGGAGCCAAGCTGCCGTCTAAATTTAGAATTTTTCTTGGTGCACCAAGAAACCGGTGAGTTCATTGAAGGCTATATATAGTTTATACTATAAAAATATATAGAACTATATAGCTAGAGATTTTACATTGCACTTGATTACCATATAATGGAAACTGTCTGTAAAGATCTTTTATTCGTTGTCTCGCACGTGCGCACCCTTGTTTGATGGACAAACGTGCTTAATAAGTGTATTGTGTAAAGATCGCAGAAATCAAATTGTGGGTTTTGTAACTATATAGCTATAGACGTTTTGAAGAAAGGAGAAGCGACATGGTGCTGCATAAAAAATTACAGTTTATTCAATTGAGATACAAGTCATTCCGTACGATACCCATTTCCAACAGCAAAAATTCAGTGTGTTTTATCTGTGTTGATACGCGCAAGCGGCTAATTAGTTACAATCTGGTCTTTCTTCTAGCCATGAACTTGGTTTTCTCTTAAAATAGTAATTCAAGTTATTTCAGTTTTTAAAAAAATATAATACAATATAGAAGGTAGCAATTGTTAGCAGACAAAATATATGAATAGGATGAAGTATGCCGGTTGTAGCAAAAATCACGAACAGAGAATTGTCTGCTACGGTAAAAAGATTGTGTGAACCGTTTGCGGGACAATTGTGGTGCAGATATGATAAATTACACTTTTAATTCATAACGGAACGAGCGAATTATTCTTGCAACACCGACAAAGGAACGTCCCACGAACCATCAAGTATTACTGATGTTCAGTATATTTACAGTAAAGCAAAACAAAAAGTGTGATTCAAATCTTCGCTCTAGCCCTTAAGGTAAGATAGTTTTCATAATTAGCTAAACTAAAATAACTCTCTAAAGATTTCAATGTTGCGGTTTGCTGAGGTTTGTGAAATAGAAGTCGCGGTGGAAAGACTATCTGAAATTCATAAGGGCCTAAGAAATATAAATGGAAGAAGGTCATAATGTGCTGTAGGTCGGTTCCACTCTTCAGTCCAAACCACCCGTTGCCTCAGAAAAAGAAGCTAATTCGGTAGATGACCGACGAAGGCATTCTTGTACAAATCTACAGTGACAGTTCGCAGAAAGAACTCCACTGCCGGGAACTACTAATTGTGAAACAAATTACGGACTAAATCAATTCAGTTATTTTAATAACCTTGAACAATAGCCGCACTTATGTATTCGGCACAAAAGTCATTTAATGACTCAGAATTGTTAAATGACAACTAGTACAGTGAACTAACAATTTAAAACAAAACTAAAACATTAAAGCTACATCAATTGTTGAATTTGTGCCTACTGCAGTATTCTAACAAATGCGAATTGGAACAAGATATACATTGCTACATTTGTTTCTCGTTAAACGACACAATCATCAACTCTGCGCAGTGTAAAACAGTTAAATATCTTCTATAGCACTATCGTTTACCACCCTGTTCAGAAACATTAAGACAACAATTAGTAATTGTGGATATACAGGGTTCCTCGAAACCACCCAAACCGTTTATCTTTGATAACCTCATTATCAAAGCCGACCGCATTACCGTACTAACTATAGCCATTATTATTTACAATACATACTAAATGTTGTCTTTCTAATAGATGGGGAGACCGAATATTTTATCGTTCTTTCTTTTAAGCCCTCTATTTTCTGTGTTTAGCATTAAAATGTTCTTTTCAGCCATTTTCAGTTTATGTTCAATACATAATCTGTACTGTAATTTCTCCGAACACATCTTTGTTCTATTAGTTAGAACACAATCTACTTATCAGTCACAGTTACTTACTCTCGCATTCTGTCACATTAGCCTTGTAACTGACAATTTTTCTTTTAACCTTGCTAGAAGCATAAATCATTGCAAATCATGGTATCATTACCTCATATCCTCGGCAACTTTACTAAATGACAGGAACAAGCAATGTCAAAGGTTTAAAGTAGTTATTACTATTATTTCAAAAAATTGTCAGCTTTATTAGTTTTCCTAGTTAGCTGATTGTGAGTTATAAAAATATGGTATAGAATAATTTATTGAATATTTTCAAGTGAACCCGCAATAGTTTCTGTATTAAGTCCTTGATATCCTTAGCTGATCCAAAGCTTTGTTCACTGAACTGAACCCATGTTCCACCTGAAATAATAAGGTACTTTAAGAGTCGCAGTTTCCTGGCAGGATGGCCCCGAGTTGGACCAAAACATTTACAAATAGGACAAGCCAAGTTTTCAAAAAGCACCGCCCCCGACCGACCTTGGTTTTGCGTTTTTTGCCCGGGCCGGCATGTGAAATACCCACTCTTGGTATAACCTACAATACTAGGTCGGTAGAGCATCCAATGGTATACTCCTGGCTTATAACTGCTGCTAATAGTTCCGGAGTAATTCTTGAATCTGAGGTCATAACCGAGAGCAACGAAACTCTCACATGCTTGTTGCGGAGTCTAAAGTAGGCTTTGATTGATTTATTATATAATTTAGAAAGTTTATTAATTTTACTTGAAATATTTTTACCTTAGTAATTCTCGCATTCACCCAATTACAAATATCTAATAGTTGTATAGGTAGTCGCGAGCCTAACATAATGGGGAAGAATGCACGGTTCAACTGAGTATTTGTACCTAATGGATCGGCGATGTAGAAAGAAATATCTGAAAACAAAGACGGTCGGATTATATGGTACACGAAACTAAATTAAACTGAATTTACTTATATAAATAACTATTTTCAGTTAATTCTAACGGTTTATACTGCCCCTGGTCGTCTTCTAGTTACCTTTATATGCTTCCAATGTTGAGTATTTTAAGATCATGAGAGATAGAATAAACTTTGCTTGTGAATATGCTTGCCATCCACTGTAAGTAAACTCCGAACTTAGACTCAAGGTGACTAGGTCAGTCCACTCCGGAGGACATGAGCTAGCGTGAGAAATGCTGAAATAAAAATGTTAACAAAAAGTTTAAAAAAATATCTATAAAGATCCTGGAATGGTCATCGATCCAGCCCAATAGAGAGTAAGTGATCAAACTGGAAGATGACTATCCGCTACTTATTTTATTTATTTTATCCATGTGTGGTCTGACTAACCTTCCAGTGGCCACAACATGGGCTTTTCCTCTTTGTAAGAGTGGCAGAACAGCTTCTAGCAAAAGCAAATGACCAAATGCGTTTACTTGTTGCACCAGTTCAAATCCATCGGCCGATATTTTTAGGGACTGTTGTCCAGGCTTAAGAAGTATATAAAGTCGTGTTACGACTGGTACTCTCAGTAGAGTAGCAAATGTATTAGTAGTTGTAATTTGTTATATTTTTTGTAATATAGCATCTATTACCAATAAATAATGATAGACTATTTTAAGTCTAGAACTTACAATTCCGGCATTCATATAGTAGGACTGTATAGGATGTTCTCCAACAACTTTTTCTAATTGTAGGGCTGATGCTCGTATGCTGATACTGTCACTTAGATCACACGTAATAAAACCAAGTCGACTGGCCGGATCATCGATAGAGTTATTATTCTCGAGTTCATTATATAACTGTAAAGCAAAACTCTTATATATAAAATAGTAAATACGTTTTGTATAGTCTTAAATTTAATAATAAAAGTAAAAGTAGCCTGCAATTGTTTGTCTTATACCTTCCGAGGGGGTTAGTTAACAATTCTAAATAAGTTACTTAATAAGTTGAGTAACACTATAGTCTACGGACAAATAGCATGTAGTTTAAGGGTCTATTTATTATAAGGCGAGCGCACAATTATATCGGTTTCTTGTATATTTTCTTTCGATTTCCGCGCTCCTTCTAAATTCTACAGTATACACCTCTGCAAACGATTCATCCGTCGACTATACGTCTTATTGTCTTCTTACTTACCTGTTTGATTTGCTCTTCACATTTATCAAGTACAATAACTTTAGCATTCCGATTAAACAAATGAATGACTATTTCACGGCCAATACCTACAAAAAGGTTGTTAAAACTCAAAGAAATATTACTTTTTCCCCCCGAATTTTTTAAATTTGTAACTTCCAGCTTTTTATGACGGTTGGCTGAACAGTGTCTATTGTGGCAGTTTGTAGTGTCAGAAAGCTGTCAATTTTCTACCTGGCTCACGTATTTCAATATTCGTGAATCAGAAAAAGATAAGAAACATTGATACCTTCCCTGATAGATGGGAGCAATTCGTAGGTTAGGGAGTCGGGTTGGGAATTTGCGAAGGCGGTTTGGATCGAGAACCCGGTACTGTAACTTTCTTTCGGTATGGTAGTTTGGTTCGCATTCGAAAGTGAAGCATAGGCTCATTTTAGACAGAGGGAATATTCTACCTGTGGCTCCACCAACAACAACACAAAGTCTGTCATTAAGATCAATATCAAAGTTAGGAGTAACATTCACGGAAGGTCTCGAATAGAGAAAATAATATATAAGAGATCTTGTAAAGTGATAGAGATATAAAATCTGAAACTATTACAATTTTTATATATAAATATTTTATATTATATTATATTTCGTTTTTATTTTGGAAATGACTTCTTCTGATTCATACGGCATTTGAGGTAGACCGAGTATGTTCACTGACCTTATTATAAGTATTGTATTGCCCCGGCCCTGTTTGGCTCTTCTGACAGTCAAGAAACGGTACACTCGGAAATTTTGTATCTTTTTTATTCTTTTAATATAATGGAGCATTATTCTGATATTAAAATGTGAAGACCGATTTTTTAAAAATTTAGTTTGAAGGTAGATATGAGGGTTTGCAACGAAAAGAAAAGTTAAAAAAAGAAGATTTCTATGTTTTTTAGTTGTATATTAGCTACAGTAACCCGAGTGAGGTGGGCCAGGAAGAGCCAAATTCAAAATCATCTAAACTCGTTCGTTTTTGTTTGTTTGTTTGTTTTTTGTTTTTTTTTCAAAACTTTTTTCAATATCTTTTCAAGCTGAACAATACAGAACAATAAAATTAGAAACGAAATTTCGAGTGTACCGTGCCTTTAAATTCGAGTAACTTTTTTGGATCACTTACCGCCACAGGAATATTAGAGATCACCTCCAAAAGGTAGTTGTAGTATATAAGAACTTGTTGTATAGGGTGGTAGTATTTACTCTTCATTGTTCTAAATTTTAGCCATAAGTAACTTAGCTTCATTAGGTTTAATTAGCACAAAGAGGATTCAAAAATAAGAAACGTTAATAAATCAGATGCAGTGAGCCGCGAAATAATTAGAATCCAAAACGATCACAAGCTGGAGGAGTTCCTGATCAAACAATAAATTCACTCAACATTCGTAAGATAGGAACATATTTATAATCAATCGTCCATGGACAATCTCCGCTACCGTTTTTATATAAATAGTCAGATAAGGAAAATATTTGGTTTATCGCCGAGCCTTTTTATCCTTCATGGCTCTTTTTTGTTGATATCACTGGAACAAGTAGCAAGAATGCCTTCGCAATCAGATGAATAAATTTGTAACAGGACTACTTCAAAAGTGATTATTATTAGGTGATGATTCGCTCCCTAAATATAGATTAGGAATGCGAGACAGGGTTCGAAGGTCGGCAAGACAACACAGTGCAATTTTTAAGTTATCTTGAAACATTTACAAATTAATTAAACGACAATAAAATGAATAGAAACATTGCATTCATAGTCTGTCTGTTCAGTTGTGTTAGTAACAAAACGTGTGCTTGCGGGGTATGACAGGCATTGCTTCTGACTTGTTTATTTACTCTTTAAAAGACAAACAGTTACCTGGAACTAACACAGAACAACGTGTCTACAGTCTACTAGGCATAATACAAATATGTTAGTACTTTATTGTAACTACTATTAATGTAATGTTATAATATGATACGTGTAGAACGCTTACCAATATTGTTGAACAGTAGAGGACCAGCATATTTATATACCGTATATCCAGGCCAAATAGACCAACCTTTTTAAAGTTTCCCAATACACCGAGATAAGAAGATGATTCATTCAGTTTATCTGGTAGTGTTAAACAAAGTGAGCGTAGATCGTTCAATTGTGTGCAAAAATGTACTGTGCACATTATGCACTGTGTGCATACAACTCTGACATAGAAACAAAGTAAATGGTTTAGTTTGCAACTTCTAGTTGTAGTAGGCGCTTTTTAGTTATGCATTTATATATCACTTTCTTCTATAAATACTAGGTCGCAATAATGGTACTGATTAAATTGCTTACTTAAAAATAATCATGAAATGTTATGCGTTGCGGAATCTACGTAGATCTGGATCTTGAAGAGGTAGATATAAAAATTTTGCTATTAGACAAATTACGTTTGTTTAAAACTGTACTTTTCCATGTATTCACATGTAATTATGTAATTAAATCTTCAGTTTTATCGATTTCTACTTTTGGTACAAACTGAAACAGTTAAGAGAAATAATATTTATGGATAAGTGGTTAACTTTATTCATAACAGCAACATATATTATACAGGCAGATTAAAGAAAAAGCTTGCTTCGGATGTAAAAACCTGAAAATTTGATAAATTCTGCGTATTGATTATTGGGTATAATTGATCTTCAGAATTGCTACAACGATGTCTGCAACCCATTTATTGTTATCTGTATTCATCAGGATTATCCAGAGTCAACACGGAGCAAATGTTTTGCATCTGGCTATAAACCGATCTTCTTTAAACTATTTACCGTATATTTGTCGTAAAGTCCGCATTCTTCTCTTCGCCATCTTATTCCCATCTGCTTTTGTGCTTTAGTAATTAGTTGAGTATCATTTCGAAATCGTCGAATCTGACCAAAATTCATGAAACACTGGTGTTTCTTCCGAAAACAAGTCTGAAACAAGGATATCTGGTTATTATAAGGAAATATAGATAGACCATTAATGCTTGCGACCAGGCTTGTCAAACTGAGGGCCGACTGATTAACTCTGAACAGATCCCGGGCCGTCTGGGCCTAATGTTGATCCAACCCCGCGCGTATCTTTTGTCTGGACTAGGTGCTCTCCAAAATTACAAATTCTACCCGCCAGAAAATGATCAATTCTATGATCAAAGGATATAATCATTACTTATTTTTGAATAGCCATAAGTAAAATTTTAACTACTTTTAAATAGATTGTCATAAGAAATTGGGGACGGTCGGGCCGGTGAATGTGGAAACAATTAAATTTATGGTCCACAAATATCAGACTTCTTACCATAATGAGTTTAAGTATAGAAGCAACAGTGAAATGAGTGTTAGTTTTCGTTAAGTCAAGCTTGTTAACAGGATTTATACACCATTCTTCTAACATTTCATCAGGAAATAACTCATCTCCAGTCACATTAATAGCAACTATTGGACAGGTTGTAGATGGCAGCTGGAATTTAATATATAATTAATAGTTGAATTAAGTTACGGATAACCCGATCGATCTGAACATTAAAATTGAAAAAAAAGTTTACTTTTACCGTGCCTTACCCGTACCCTACGGGCAGGGCTCGACATTCGTCGGGCCGGCCCGGGCCGACATTTCCAAAACCCCGGGCCGGCCCGGCCCGACACGGGCCGGCCCGGGCCGGCCCGGGTTTGCTTTTTGTTATTATTTTTGACAGAAAATGACATTTTTTGACAACTTATT
>JAQGAV010002867.1:0-14061 GCA_034691345.1 Phasmarhabditis papillosa
GACTAATCGCTTGCAGTTAAAGGTCTAATAAATTAAAATTGGAGCATATATTTGCTCTAATTACTCTAATAAGCTCTTAATAGTATGTAGTTCGTACCGTAACCCTTTGCAAGAGATTAGACTATATATAATATTTTACAATAGGGCCGATTCCAAAGTCCAGAAGTTTGAAGATTCGGGCCCGGGCTGGCCCTAATCTAGCAACAAATAACTGAGCTCTTATTTTTCGATTGTTACTGCTCAAAACCGTTTATCCCCCTATAAAAGAGCTTTTTACCGAAACATGCGCCCCAAGTCGAAAACAGTTTCGAGAAAGAAAACTCAGAAAATGTCAACTTTTCTGAAAGGACCTCGCACTAGTGTGATTTACTTTTAAAATCCATTCTAACTAAAATACCGCTTTTTGAAGTTACTTTAGTATATTTCCCAGGGTAACGGCACCCTAGTTTGGCTGTCATTTGGCACATGTCCCATTGGCTAAGGACCGCCCCCTTTAGGGTCTAGGCTCATTAATACATTAATCTGTAATTATAAACAGTTTAGTTTAATTTAGTATAGGTTACATAGCTAATATTATAGAATGAAAGAAAGAGTTTATCCATATTCATCTATTAAATCAGTCAGTATTATGAACAAAGTTCGGATCTATAGTTTATTTCCGAAATTTTGAAAAAAAAAATTTGATTGTTGCTAGGTCTATTTCCCTTTCTTTAGATGTATTTTTTATTACTTTAAAAAATTGAGAATTCATTATTCATAAAAGTATTGAAACTTTTCTACAATTGAATTTGTATCCGAGGGGACGGTTTGATAGAAACTGGCACACGATAGTCAACTACAGTCATTGTCTCTATTACTGCGCTGGAAACATAGCTCCTAAAAAAGAGCATATAATCAGATTCAAAAGTAATGAGGCCGTGTATGCTGCGTATTTCGTCATTTTTACCACTGCTCCTGCTTGCATTCTACGCGCGCGATATCAGCAGATTGCAAACTTGCTTTCGCTCTGCCTTGCTCAGACAAAATATGGCAACACTCCTGCTTATTAACACGGCCTCATTACTTTTGAATCTGACTATAGACCGTTCTTGCTTCCAAAGAACCCCCCCCCCCCTTTTCCAACTTAAAACATTTGTTATATCTTCTTAGAAATCTTCTTTTTAGTTTAATTTAGTATAATATTCCTGCCTTCTTCTTAGCTCAATATTTTCCAATTAGCTCCTACTTCTGCCTTTTTACTACGGTAAATTGCAATCTGGCTTTCCATTTGATGTGAATCCCCTCGGGACCGCTTAGCTCTTTTATTTTCTCTTTATCACATAAATGTGTGCAGCCTATTTATCCAATTGTCACTCCATTTAAATCTACCGTATACCTCAGCCGGCAAGCTGCTCCGCGTCAAGACCACCCACCTTTTCAAGTCGAGACTCGGCAATACACTTCTCCCTCTATATTGATCAGACTTTAAAAAAAGAGTATAACGATTGGTTGTTGATGGATTTTTGGTTATGATTTAGGACGCGTCATTCAAAACGAAGAATTGGCTCAATCTTTTAGAATTTACAATCTTGATAGTTTGTATGGCAGTGTTATTGATAATCAAAACTTTTATAAACTTTAAATTTTATAAACTTTATGCCAAGGTTATGTTTTTCTAAAAATCTAGTCCATGAAACTAACCCCTTTTTTTCCAGCCCCTGAAGAGATTTGGAAAATAAATGAAAAAATCTGTAAATTTTTTTGCTGCTGCTGCTATTCTTCGCATGTGTAACTGGCGCTCTAATAATAATCCTGCCAGCAGTCCTTTAAAGTTAAAGGTCTGCTTTGTCATTGATTCCTTCACTGAATTCAAATGCCATTTTCTGTGTAAAAAATGACATTTGTACGTCAGTCATTAAACTAACTAACTTCGCTGCGAAACACAACAGCATTTCTTAGAATTCAAATGTTTCGGTTTAGAACGGTGTTTAACTTTGTTTGCATTTGAATAATATAGTCTTTGTTTATAAGTATTAATAGTTTTATAATATTTCTTATTACATTCATATAGTTCAAAAGGTGCACGAGGATGTCTGAATTTGTATGTTAAGAACTTTTTAGATGCTATAGTCTGTAACAAGAGCTACTTTTCACGCAGCAGTATCCTGTGACCGTGGCATAGAAACGCCCGGGTGGGTGCCATGCAGTTTTCAACCTGCCCGGGCAGCAATTCTCAACTGCCCGGGCAGCCAAAAACTTAGCGGGCACTCACCCGGGCCTTTCTATACTACGATCACTGGGCAGTCTTTTATCAAAGCTACCAAATTTTTAGTTCACCTTAAACTTTATATTCCATTCCTATTATTATTCTTCAAACCATGACAAATTTTAACTGCAAAGTACTAAATTTTGGTTATCTTAAATATAAATTGCTGCAGTTCCTCTGTCATTTTCTTCAAAACCCAATTTTCCCAAATTTCTTCAAAGCCAAAAATGCCGCTCTAACTCCTGAAAACATCCATTTCCCCCCATATTTATCATAAGTTGGTTTATCGCCACATAGATTTTATCTCCGCTTTCAACAACTCCATAAATTCCAGACCTCCTTGGATGATAAGTCTTCTGCCCCCAATTCGGCGGCGCGGCGGCTCCGCTACCCCATCGTAGTTGGCCCAACGTCGTCCTCCCATTGGTCCACTTTGGAGTTGCGGGACTCCGCCTCTTTTCTAGGCCACGCCCCTAATACCAGCGCTGCTGCGTTTATGTCATGTTCCACACACAACTTCTAATCGGTCGAGATTATCAAATATACTATTTATTTACTCTTGTTTTTTCATGCTGCAACTCCCCTCTTCTAGACAGATATCTTTCATCTGATCTTGTAATCTTAAACTGATAGCGGCACGCGTCCACGGCACCCCTACCCGCAAGTTGTTCGCTGATTAGTTGCATGATTATCTGTTAGATAAATTAGATACAACCCCAAGATAAGCGGAAGATAAAGCTGCCGACTCGCCCCGGTGACGGGGAGTTGCGGTGGAGCAGCGATTAGCAAGATAGCGCGGGAAGTGGAGCAGGCTTGCTTTGAGTAAAGTGTTTTAAGAGAATTGAGTTTATAGTATCGAGACTAGTTTGTAATAGTTTACGAAAGATAAGTCTTTTGGTAAGAAGTCCCTTTAATTTTTATAATGCACAACTATTTATCCAAAGTTTGAGGGAACCTAGCAACGTTCAACATTTTTGCTTTTAAGATTTCTATAAACACTATTAACTTTAATCCAAAGTATTTTTTATTGAACCACCCTAGAAGTTAAGTATATTTCGCAACTGCAGTCTTACTAGCTGCGCAGCCCATAAATCTAGCTATAATGCTTGCTCTAATAGTTGCTTGGAATATGGTTAAAACATTTGTGTTTCTTTATTCTGAACATATCTTATTAAGTATTAAGTCTTATTAAAGTCTGTCTTAAGAGCTATGTCTCCAGCACACCGTATCCTATTCAGCAGCGGTGTTATTTTAAAATTAATGGAAAATTTGACACCGCCTCTCTGTAGAACACCGCTGAAGACCTAGTTGATGAAAATTAAATAAAACTTTTAAAAATGTGAAGCTGCAGTTTTCCACTTTATTGTATGACAGTTTTTTGCAACCGTTATTTAACATAACTTCTCTAACAATAGACCAACCTACCCTTGTGGTCCTGCAACTCTCGCTACCTACAGTAACCCGTCTTACCGATTCTTCATGGGCCAACCTTGAACCCTTCAAAGTCTCACCTCCTCACTCTCTGCAATGCTGTAATGTTGTCTAATTTGTTGCTCCATCGCTAATCAGGCGCTCCAAAGCGAAAAAACAATCGATCAATCGATAATTCTATTTAAAAACTTATAAACTTATATAATGACAGATAATTCGTAACTTGACACCGCTACTCTCTTGGATAGTGCACTGTAGTCCTAGCTCTTTAATTCTTTTTGAATGTTTATATATATATTTATTAATATATCTTTATTCTAGATGGGCGAATATAAGTTTGCTCAGACTACAATGTATGAGCCTGCACTACAGATGTCTACTATGACAATAGAAGACCAGTCTATGTTAACAGATACTACTGATATAACAAATACTTCTGAAGATAATGTGAGTTTATATAGCTATAGTTCTCTTATTATCTAGTCTGGCTGCCCGGCACCGTGCTCTATTTTGGTAACTTTTATTTAGATTGGCTGGCTCTGGCCCATTTTTGAAACCTTTGCCGGGTCCCGTCAGGAAAAGCCCCATACCTGTATGAGCCAGAAAAGTTCGACTTTTTTGGCCTCCGCAAAGGAAGCAACATAGATTGAATTAGTTTGAATGTTTCACCAACGTTTAGCTCACCTGTACAACAGTAGCATCCACAAACGTGATAAAATATACAATTTCAAATGTTTTAACATTTGTTTACAGGTATTTTCCCCCGTGAAGCCGGAAGCCTTCTACAATCCTTCTGCAGCCAGTTTGTACTATGCTACGCCGGCAAAAGATGCTTATGCAGCACAAGGTACGGCGACTTATTTGGGTTACTGTAGTTTGGGCCTGGCCCTAGCCCATAATTGTGCTCTCCATGCTTGGCTACAAAACTCAGCAAGGCCCGTTTTCCACTGGCCAAAATTGTGCCAGGTCGGGCCCGGGCCGGTCTCACCTTGTTTCCACAAAAAGCGGTATTGAGCTTTTCCAGTTCTGTCCTGGATTCGGCGAGTGTAAGGTTACGGTAGCTGGTAGCGTAAATACGTAACTGCGTACCTTCTAATTCCCCTCGGTGCAATTGATTTTGTGTGTACGCGGTGGCCTAAATGATGATGCTCATTCACTAACGGAGCAGCATTTAAAGACATTGATTTAACATTAGCAAAGTGAAATGAGGCGAAACCAAAACAAAGAGCAATTTTATAAGGAAATAAGTATTGTTGGGGTAATTATGGGGACCGGCCGGTCTGGGCCAAAATTTTCAGAAAGCCGGAAATATAATTTTTGATGGAACATAAAGTATAAAATCATGAACAAGAGTTTATATAGTCTGTATTATTAGCTGGGATTTCATCGCAGTATCTTGCAGAGAAAAATTCCCAATCAACCTATTTTTAATTCATTTTTATATAACAACTCTGCTCCCTAGTATACACCACTGGAAACCTAGCTCTTGATGCAGACTATATCAGAACGAATGAAAAACCGATTCTGGAATGAATGATAGTTACCTCCAGTGAGCTTCTGTAGCTACGGGAAACCAAATCCTGAAGTTTACGAATCCAAAAGATGTTATTCAAAATACCTGACCTCGGAAAACATTAAACATAACTTTGTAAACTTATTAATGTTATTAATATTCTAATTATATTAAGGCAACTTCCTCTATTACCCCACATACGCTATACCTACTGCTTCGAATGGTTGTCAAATAGATTCCTTTAATCAAACTACAATGATGGATACCAACATGTTTACTGGTAAGTATAGTCTATATCAAGACATAGGATTCCAGCGCGGCATTCTAAGCGGAGCGCAATTTTATAAAAAGTGTTGTACTTTTGGAGAAACCGCACAACGTCGACCGAGTTTACATTCATTTTTTACAACAGTGCACCCAACTCGTAGTACAGCGCTGGTAACCTAGGTCTTGAGATGAATTATATAAGAAGGAATTAAAAAAAATTTTGGGGACTCCCAGGAAAAAGAATACAGACCCTTTTGAACTTACATTTTTGCTATCGCCTTGAAAACAGTTATGCTTTTGTATTTCCCATTTTCTCGAGAGTTATGGTTGGATACGATCATTATTCATTCTGTAGTGTTAGAATATCGCTTACTGGGATATTGGGTTGATCCTAAGGACTATTGGACAATTGGAATTATCTAACGTTTCAAGAAAATGCGAAACAGCTTCTAAAAAACTTGTCGAAGAAGGCCAAAACAAGATTAGGGATTTATTTGCACAATTCTGGGATTCAAATTAAATAGTTTCCGGCTGGCCTAGCTCGTTAAGTAGAGAATCACAATAATAATGTAAAACTTTACAAAACTTCTAATAAAACTTCTGTTTTCAGCCCAAAACGGTGCTCAGTTGTACCCAGCCTTCAATGCCTATACCTATGACTATAACCTGCCAACTCAGTCTATCCTACCTAGAGTCACCGGTGTTCCGTGCTCCAGCTCCTCCACAAGCTCCAACAGCTCCACAAGCACCTCTAATACGCCAGCAAGGTCAAAAGGAGCCAATGCCGCCACCAGTAAGTTGGCTGACGCTTTTGATGTGTTGTAGCTAGATGAAAATTTAGTTCTAAAAAGGGGTTTGGCTTCCAGGAAACACAGTTTACCGAGTCGGCCATTTTTGGAAAATGCAATTTTCAGCTGTACAAAAACTCCTAATCTGTACTTTTCCAGCGGAGCACCGTGAATGCGTCAACTGTGGAGTACACTCTACGCCCTTGTGGAGACGGGATTCTAATGGAGCCTATCTATGTAATGCGTGTGGTCTATATCATAAGATGAATGGACAAGATCGACCTTTACATAAACCTAAGAAAAGACAGGTTAGTTTATAGAAAACGACAACTGGGAAGAATACGGAATCGTTCTGGAACCGGGAGCTAAAAACCAGGGGTACGGTATTTATAGTCCATAACAATGTTTGTTCCAGACTATAGTAATGGACATTTATTAAGAATATTGACCTATGTTTTATATCCAAACAATGAAGAGATGTTTGGGGAAGTTATAAAAGTTTCCATTTCCATAATAGTTTCATATGGCAAGAGTTAAGTTTCCAGCGTAATATCCTGGAAACATCGGTGTTATCTTAAAATGAGTTTACTCCCATCATAAGACTCCCAATCCAACTGATTTTCCATTCGTTTCTATTTATCACCGCTGCTCCCAGGATACCGCGCTCTAAACAGGGCATTTGTGTTATTTCCACCCAACCGAATATCTTCGGTATTTCAAAATTTAAACTGAAATCGATCCAGTCCTTTAAAAACCACCGTGCCACCGTGCCGCCCGTCCTGTCGCAAGTGGTCATCACTTTTAAATTCCTTTCTGCTTGTTTGACATGCATTTAACACAGTAGATGTGCGAACAGATTCATTCCACTACCGCTGTCTCTGCGTCTCTTTAAGAAAAAGAGAAAAAGAGATCTCTCGCCGCCGCACGGTTACGGTATTTGAAACTACAGTAATCCGCCCGAAAAACAAGTGGATCAACTTTTGAGGCAAATGGCGTTGACAGGAGTTTTATTGTAGAAAATGGATACTTTGTGATTTGTTCCGGATCAAAAGCTAGGATTCCAACGCAGTATCCGGAAGCGAGGCGGTGTTAAAATAATAATTAATATAGAGAGAAGGCACCCAATCACAATTTTTCATTTTATATAACACCGCTGCTCCGTAGGATACTGCGCAGGAGACCTAGCTCTTGTTACAGACTATAGTTAAATGAGTTCAATCGGCTTTGTTAATTTGCTTAATGGGTGACCTGTAGATATGTTGAGATTGTAATCTAACTCATTTGGTTGCGTAACTTCTTACATTAGATACTCAGTCAGGCAAAACAAGACAAATAGCCAATCAAGAATGATAGATTTATAACAAATTAGCCGGCTCAAGGACGGTAGAGCAGTAGTGCCAAATTCAAGTGAATTCAAAACTGGCTGCCCTCGCTGAAAAGCTTCCGACGCCGTATCCCGGGAGTTTAGCGGTGTTATATATAAATAAATGGAAAATCGCTAGATTGGAAGCTTTTCTTTAATAGTACATTCATTTGTATATAACACCGCTGTTGCCCCAGGATTCTGCGTCGGAAACCTTGTTTTGACTACGGTATGCTCCTGTCCGGGCCAGGTATTCATCCACTTCCAATAGTTCTCATTCTCGGGTGTCGGCGTCTCCTCCTAGGGCTCTCGGTAGGCCGGCGCCGTAGTTTATTTAAGGTGGCGGTGACATTTAATGAATTGCGTATTGCGTATATTCCTACAGATCGCTATCACTGAGGCCTAAAACGACGGCAGAATTCGACCTTTTACAATCTAAATAGCCATAAATCAACACATAGCCAGCATTTACAAATGACTCTTTACCTTGAGAGTCTCGAACCGAAAGGAATACGGTATCCAAGGGAGGGGGGTTGCAGGTGGCTAATTTAAAGGACTCGATTGGGAGGAATGGGAAGTTTGCCAAGAAATTTCGGCAGCGTACTAGAGTTTGTCGGTCAGGCAGGCTGGGCCCGATTTCTTCAAATTACAGGCCTCAACCGATGCGGGCTCACTTTAAGTCGACCCAAACTCTCCACTCTACAGTGCACCTTAAGTACCAACAATGTATTACGGTACCCCAAATTATCGCTGTAAAATCCAAAGTCTATTACCAACTACTGAAACGTAGTGATTGTGGGAGGTTCCAAGCATAAACTATATTTATAAAACTAATATATATTTAATAATATAATTTCAGAGTGCACAAAAGAGAACCGGTGTTGCCTGTGTTAACTGTAAAACTAACAATACAACACTATGGCGGAGGAACGGTAATGGCGAGCCCGTTTGTAATGCCTGTGGGCTTTATTATAAACTACATAGTGTAAGTTTATTTAAAAAGATTATATATTTATAAAGTTGGCTCCAAACTTATAATGAAAACATAAACTCTGGGACTAGATGGTGTAACATAACTTGACTATTCCAAACTCTTCCACTCATTTGTGCATAACACTGTAGCTACAATTCTACCGCCTATGCCCATTATCTAGCTTTCGAATATATACTCCATCGTAAAACCTAGGTTTCCAGCGCGGTATCACGAGCGCGGCGCCGTGTTATAAAAAATGAATACTTTTGTTGAAAACGCACCACATCGACCGATTTTACATTCATTTTATATAACACTGCAGCCCGCTCGTGATACCGTGCTGGAAACCTAGGTCTTCTTGGGTTTAGGAGCTCGAAAGTAGTTTTTTGCCAAAAACGGACCATCCGACTTTGCGTATGGAAACTTTAGTTAAAAACCTTTAACCTCAGTGTCGGCGAGATCTTTCCACTCTAAACTAAGCAATTATCCTATCAAAACACAAAATTATGATACTTATAATTATTCTGACAGTCCTTTAACGATTTGTTACGCAATTAAAAGATACCGCGTCGGATAATTAGAGCCGGCACCCTTGTGATTGTAAAAGTCAATGCTACCGTTAGGTTTATCCGAGTAACGGTTTAAAGTTATTCATGGGGAAAGTGTCTGGAAGATATAGTATAGTATCAGCTATAGTCCTTTGCAAGAGCTATTCTTCTAGAGCAGTGTCCTGGGGAGCAACGGTGTTAAATGAGAATGAATGGAAAATCTATTGATTGGGAGCCTTTTCTTTAAACGGACATTCATTTTCATCTATAGTCGACGGCGGACTAATCGCTTGCAGTTAAACATCTAATAATTTAAACTTGGAGCATAAATTTGCTCTACGTACTCTAATAAGCTCTAAATAGTTTGCAGTTTGTACAGTAACCCTTTGCAAGCGATTAGTCCATCGACTATAGCACCAGCTTTCTCCACGATACGCCCTGAAAACCTATCTCGTGATACAGACAATTTTCGAACTCTTATAGTCAAATAATAGTTTTCAAGTGTTTTAAAAAGATTCCATATTAATTTATCTTTTTCAGGTGGAACGACCGATCACAATGAAAAAGGAGACAATCCAGTCGAGAAATCGAAAAGTCTCTTCAAAAGGAAAGAAGGGCAAAGGTTCCGGTTCCGAAGACTGGCAAAGCCTTAAGAATCCACTTGTTAATGAATTCCAACAATTCTATCAAGCTAATCCGTATACATGGATACCACAATAACTCCATAGATGGTGGATCTTAACTACAGTAACCTAAGTGAAATGTATCAATTATTGTCTGCAACAGCCGAGTGCACCATCCTTCATGCCTTCTTTACTATTTCGATCGATATCGTTTAAATCAGAATTCTATTTTAGTTTATTTTTATCTTTAAAGTGGTGGGTGGGATCGCGTCGGGACCGAAACTTTTATTTTACTAAACTTTATGACCTGAAACCAGAGATCCAAAACCCGGTACCCCAAAAAGTTGTCGAGCCCGGCCCAAGTCCCGCCCCCATGGAACTATTGCATTGCCACAATGTGCCAAAGTGTACAGAACTCTTTTTAGTTTTATTTATTTCATCTTTTTTAATTCCTCACTTAAATGGGTTTTATTCTTTATATTTGTATATCTTTTAGATAGTCGACGTCCGGTACCGTAACATTTAAAGGTCTGAGGACCGGCGCGAAAACACAGATTTAAATTTTTGGCCGAAAGCCAAAACTGGCCGTCGACTATGGTTCGGTGCAAGAGCTAGGTTTCGAGCGCGCTGCATTCAAGTTTGGGTGTTCGAAATTTGAGAGGACTTGAAAATTGAAAATTTTCTCAGCAGAAGTTTTTAACACCGCGCTTCAAGATAACGACACCGCGCTATAACCTAGATTCTGAAGCCGACGTTTTCCCTTCTGGCCCTTCGCAATTTCACTTCTTAACTTTACTTTCTAATAAGATTGTGTCTATAAATATTCAGAGAATTACGGATATGCAGCTAATAAAATAACATTTCTTCTTATTATTAAAATAGTATTATTATTAATGTATAAATAGGTTTATTTTGTATTATTGATTACTGATTGAATAATAAATATGTCCTGTGATAGTTTGGTCTATAATTTACAGTTTAGCATAAAACTGGGTCCTGAATGCGTTCGAAACTGAATTAAAGGAAGGGTTACGGTATTTAATAGACTGGTATTTTAGATACGCAGCTAGAAATGGGTTACTGTACTGAATTGCAGCAGGTTCAAATTAAGTATAAAACTGAAGAACGCCCTTTTACCGTCATTTATTCCTGAATCTTCTCATCCGATTCCTTCATTGTATTTAGTTGTTTAAAGTCGACGGCAAAAGTTTATGTTCATTGAAGGTCTAGGTGAAAATAGCAAGAACAATTGAAAGAATAACAATTTTAACTAGTTTTAACTTAATTTTTCACCCTAAATGCTTTACTAGGGCGCGCTAGTGCAAAACCCTGCCCCATTCAGTTTGCAGCTTGCACCGTATACTCTTGCGTAAGCATTTGCCGTAGACTATAGTACCTGAAGATTGGGATTTACTTCAAAAGATACAGCAAGCGGAGATATAAAGCCCTCTCTACAGTAATAAGGATTGTATATTGTAAAATTCTCATAAAAGTTAGTCAAAAGATTTAACAACTATCTATTCTCTATAGTTTAACACTACATTACGGGCTCTGCCATAGTTCGCCCGTTCCTAACAGTCGTTTGTCATTAATTTAATAGCTCGGCCTTATGGGCGCAAATGCTCGGCAGATAAATTAGAAAATGAGAAAAAAGTTGTTAAATGAATTAAACCACACACAGACTTATAGTATAAGCTAATACAAGAGTTATTCTATTCAAACTGACCGTTTTTGGGATTTCTAAATGCGATTTTTGTCGTAAAAGCTTAAAATCTTTGGAAACCATATATAGTCTGTACCAAAGAATGGGTTCACGCGCAGTATCCTCCAGAGCAACATTATAGAATAAAAAGCTAGTGAATTGAGAGCTTTTTTTAAAAAGCAGATTAGTTCTTTGGTAACACAGCATCTCTTCACGAACTTCGCTGGAAACCTAGCTATAGTCGGCGGCCAAGGTTTATGCAACGGTATACGGTACGAACTGCAACTTTTCTTAGAACGCGGCCGATCAATAGAGCGCGAAAACGCGAATTAGTCCATGATGCAATGTGCAACACCAGATCTAACTTATTTTTCATAAACAATTAAGATAAAATGAAGAATATAACTATATTACGCGTTTTACTTTGAGCACTCAGACTTTTAAGTTGCATACAGCTTGTCCGCTGACTATATTGCAATAGACTATATTTATGTATTCCATGGAACTTCGGAATTTTTTCACAACCAACCGCGGAACCATTCTGCACGGAGAGGCCAGTTTTGTGTAAACCTAATTGTTTAATTAATGTTACCTTCAGGAGATTCCGACGGTCGCTTGAACTGAACACTGCACCTGTTGCCATTAAAAATAGCTAAATGAGTGTTCGTCAGGTTTATTATTCAATTTGAACGCAGAAGGTTGCAAGGAGGACTTTTAACATTACAGTGACCCTAAGTACCTTCACATCTAAAGTATTAGTCTAGTACACTTTTAGTATTTGTATTGTATAAGCAGCAGCCATTTATACATCACATTCAATTTAACGAAACTTTTTGAAATCGCTAAAAAGTGTTCCTGATAGTAGTTACAGTAGTCTTTGAAACAATTATAGCCAGTGGCAAGAGCAAGGTTTACAACGCAACATCCTGGAGATATACGGTGTTAATTTAAAGAAAAGGCTACCAATCCTCCAGTTTCCCATTAATTATATATAACACCGCTGCTCCTGAGGATACGGCGCTCGAAGACTAGCTCTTGATACAGACGATATATATTGAAGTAATTATCTATTGAAGTCAGTGAAGTAGAAGACATCTTATTCAATGAAAGTTCGATAAGTTCTGCCAAGTCTACCCAGAATCTTTCTTAGCCTGGTCTCGACAAGATTATACTTTAGCTATAGCCTATAACAAACAAAAGACTGCCGATCGCGGTGGTATTAATAGGCTTCCGCAATTGCGTATTTGTCTTTTCTGGACATGATACAAAATAAAACTAATACAATTATATTTTTCTCACATCAAACAAAAAATTGCGCATCGAACCATGTATTGGTTTTCCAAGTTTGCCACTTAACGAGCGATTTTACAAAACTTTCACAACACGGCGCACTGCAGTCTTATTTTTGTTATGGACTATAGTAGCAAAATACAGGCATATTCCCCTGGCCGGCTACCGTAGTTGGCCCATTTCTCCTCTCTTAACTGAGACCTTCTGTGTCCTCCTTCGGCGCAGCAGTGGTGGGGCGCTACGGTGTTGTCTCTGTTTCTGTTATCTGTTGAATCTAACAAGAAGATTACAATCTTTCTTTAATACAAATGAACATGACACTAAACACCTTCTTTTCTGTCCACAAACATTTAAAACTAAAGAAACTGGGGGACTGCGAGCATAGCGGGGCCGGGCCCGGGCTGGTTCCAACCATTCCAGAGATTTGGGCCAGGTTCGGCCGGCTTTTTGGAGTAGAGAAGTTTCAATGGGAATGAGCAGAGCGGTTGCTTAATGACTGCAGATACCATCATATCTATCAGAATCTACCGCAAGATGGAAACTATCTGATGAAGGGGGAAACAGCTTCTAGGTGGAGTTAGTAGTTAATTCAATTGTGTGTTGCTAACTCCATGACTAAACGGAGTATTGAGCACACGTTTATAGAGGTTTCAGCTATATTTACTCTTTTATTGTTGGGGTTCAGCCGCGGAAATATAGCCCAAGTCTGCTTGTCTAAAGTGGATCTATGGGTCCGCATCAGACGAGTGTTATAAAAAATAAAAATAAAATCGGTCGACCTGGTGCGTTTTCTTCAAAAGTACATTCATTTTTTATAACACGGCGCTGGCGATGCCGCGCTGGAAACCTAGGTCTTGATATAGACTATATAATCAAAAAGACTCTTTGGGGGCACAAATGACATTCTATTAACAGTCTTATTAAATATTTTTTTATTTTTAACCGAACCCTTTTACCAGAGAACATCTATTTTGTATAAATGAAAGCCAAAAATGCCGTTGAAAAGGCTATGGAAACGGTTAAAAGCATCAATATCGTATCTTTTCAGTACTTGTCTCTGCTATGCCTATTTCCTAAGCCAATTCCAGCAGCTGTGATTTAGTCAATTTGTTAGCAGCTGCATCATTTAGCTGAAAAAGAAGAACTATTCACTAATATGTTCTCTTGTAGTCAACCATCGCAGCGTTCGTGGTGTAATGGTCAGCATGGATGCCTTCCAAGCATTCGACGGGGGTTCGATTCCCCCGAACGCATAAGTTTTTGTTACTTTTATCTAAACAGTAAGAAACAATACTATGATGTTAATATATATATATTT
>JAQGAV010002868.1:0-14060 GCA_034691345.1 Phasmarhabditis papillosa
TTTTGATCAGTTTATGATCCTTACCCGACTACAGTAACCCAAATTAGGTGCACCAAAATTGAATATCTTGTAGAATTCTTCATTTTTCTTCATTTTTTAGATTATTTACTTACTTGTGAATAACTTTTCGAGAGGAATAACATGAACAAATAAAAATTGAAACAAATTTTGAATGTAATGCCTTTAACACGAATTAAAGGCGGGGTCTACTAAATCGATAGGGTAATTCTCCTTTAAATGACATATGGGGACTAATTTTTTTAAGACTATACAATTTCTCACTTTTAATGTCTTAATCGATGGACTTGTCTAACTAGTAAGTTAAAATTAGAAGAAAATATAGTTTACGGTCATTTTAAGAGAAATCATTTTTCGGACCAGCATTGTCGCGGGGCCATTGTACACCTCTTATCAGACTCCGCTCGCTGTTCCAGGGCTGTTCGGATCTCATATTTTGGCTGATCCACATCTGAATCTTGCGGAAAAAGCGATAAAATAACACATATTTATCTGTACAGTAATAAGTTTCGCTTGGTTGATCAATCCTTATTTTAAAAAAAATGTAAAAACAGTCTGTCTGACCTGAAAATTGCATATTCTTCAGTTCTTTATTATGCGTGTCTGTGATTTTTAGCTTTCGCTTTCCGGATCTGGATCTACAATTTTTTTCCCCGGATCTTCAAAAAAAATTGCCAGATTCGGACCCAGATCCGCAGAGGCTTGTGCTGTACCTATCTTGGACTTGCAAAACTCTTCATTTTGAAAAACAGAAAAACATATACCGTTTTCTTTGATGATATACCTTGTTAGTAAGAGAAAATTACAAAAATTCGGAGTCAAAGTATGATTTTGATAGTTTTATTGTAGTTTGGCTACAGTATTACGGCTTATGGGGCTAGGCTGAAAATTCAAAATCTTTTATTTTAATTTTATTTTTTTTGCATAACTTTTCAAGATGAGTAAAGTTATAAACAATCTTTTGAGTGTACCGTGTCTTTGAGAGGAAGATTCATTGGGAATTTGTTCAAAATATTTATCTCATCAGAACTAATGTGTCTGGTCTACGGACTGAATCGTTGTTCCAGGTACTTCACAAATGAATGAAATTCTACCATTATTATTTTTGGGGAGTCTTTCCGATTCTTTATCATCAGAACAGTTGGAAACGAATCATATTAAGGTAACAGGAAACACCCCAACGTTCCAAGGAAAATTCGCTCATAAGCAGGGGTTCCCCATGCCATCTCCTGCTTTTCGTAGACAAATCCCTGTAACCGATTAGGGGATACATTTGGTTTGTTAGGCCACGTATATATATAAACATGAATTGCCACATGCCTACTTTGCAATGGTATTCGTACGAGGTATTCAATGCTTTGCCTTTGCAGGCTATCGTTACTATTAGGGAAGATGGTAAACCAAGAGATGTGCATGCTAAACTTAGAGTGCACGTTGTGCAACTCTGTGACCAGCCTACTGTAAACATTTCTGTTCACTTCAAAGATGTATCTGAATTCATTCATGATTCGCGTATTAGGAAAGGTTTGTAGTATTAACATTATTTGTAAATATAAATTTCAAATTAATCGACTACGCATGAAAACAGTTACACAGACACCTACACCATATCTACACCATTGGAAAACTATCAAGTGGACCGCACACATCCTTAGTGCGCATACAATCTATAGCAATATAGCGTTATTTAGAGGCGGTATTGGTTCATTGTATGGCTGGTGTTTCTCGCAGTGCCACGTTTGTAGCTGCCTATCTAATGATAGTATGTAACCTAACTAGCTACAATGCAATATCATATATATCGGCCAGGAGACCCAAGATCAACCCTAACTTTGGCTTCAGAATGCAGCTATGTAAATTTGAGAATCCCGTAAGGTGCATAAACGTCACGACTTTTATATTGAGGATTTCAGGGAGCCAAGCGCGAACGCGATGAACTAATTAAGCGTTTTGGTGCAGAGGTATTTGAAAAACAGTATGAATTGGATATGCTCGAAACCAGAGAAAAGGTTTGTTAACTAGTAAACTATACGCACACATAAGAATACAACTAAAAGCGTTTCTTACTTACTGTGCGTTATCTGAGATTCCGGTACAAACCTCAGTCAACCGTGAGATTAGAAAAAGTTTTGTTTCGGATTTTTTTTGCAAATTTTTATATTGAATAGATATGCATTGAATAACATATTTTTTGATTGAAAATTTCGAAAAAATTATGGGCGGTCCCAGTACACAAAATTTACACATAACTTTATTGTTTTGGCTATTTACTGTTTTATTTAGATTAAAAAACATTGAGTTTAAACCAAGTTATTTGTAAACTTTGTGTACTGGGACGGCCCATAATTTTTCAAATTTTCAATCGAAAAATATGTTATTCAATGCATATCTATTCAATATAAAAAATTTCTAAAAAATCCGAAACTAAAAGTTTTCCAAGTGCTTCCCCTGTCCCGATATCTTCGATAACGCGTCTTATGACGTTACACGCATATTCAAAGGGGATATAATACATGCATACCTGTGTGCCCTAAATGTATTAATAATAACTGTGACTAAAGATAGTGCCATATCTATTGGCTTAACTTATAATTATAGTACATAACTCAGTGTAACAGTGATTTGGTTTGATGCGATTCTTATGAAATATCCACTTGAAGAATTCAGTTGTACTTCTCATCTAGTCTCTACGTCTACGCAAACATTTATGTATTAAGAGCTAGTCAGGTTGAGCAACATTATTCCGAATACTGTCTGTAATATATTATATACATAATCTTTAAAGGCACGGTACACACAAAATTTACTCTTCTCAATTTTATTGTTTATAATATTTCCATTTGCTTTCATGTTATCTATCTCATACTTACACATTTATGATATTATGTGCTTTCTACTTAAAATACTAATGATCTCTTGCTACTATTATTCTCATTCAAAATTAGAAAAAAACGATTATTTATTTATCACAAATACATTTATTGCGCAAATAAATATGACAGGCACGACACGTAAAAGTTATGAGAACAAAATTAAATAGTTTGTGTGGGGTGGTGTTTTTACAATTCTT
Organism: Phasmarhabditis papillosa; assembly: GCA_034691345.1. NCBI lineage: Eukaryota > Metazoa > Nematoda > Chromadorea > Rhabditida > Rhabditidae > Pellioditis > Pellioditis papillosa. The sequence goes on from JAQGAV010002868.1 coordinate 3,089, forward strand.
CCTTAGTCTGGAAGGATTTGACTGCGTGTTGCTTCATAAAGTCCTTTAAGTGATCCAGCGATCTGTTACCATTGTATTTTATTGGTTCACTCTGGAAGGATGAGATTACCTACGGTAGCGAAGAGACGAACGCTTTTCTTTTAAATATCAGTTTCACATATCAAAGAAAGTGTCTTTCCTTACTCCCTTGTAGCTTATAAGATTATTTGTGGGTGGTCTTTTACCTTCTTTCCACTGGGGGCGAAGTAAATAGTTGGGAATCCTTCAACAGCAAACTGTGAAGGAGCATCGTTGGCGGTCGCATCAAACTTGGCCAAAATAAGGTTTGGCTGAGACTTCTTCAGTTCGGCCGCCAAATCCTTGTACTTGGGTTCGAAGGCCTAGAAGGGAAAAATGTGAAAGAAAACAAAGAGCTAGTCAACTCTCTTGAGGATATAAAAGAAACCTATTTAGAAGGGACTAATCCATTTCCGAACTACAAAAAGAAGTGCAAACTAATTACAATATGTCTATGCATTTCTCAGTATTGATTAGTAACGACATTTTATATATAGTTCGACAGTAATTACAAAAGATGGTTTTGCCTAAATTTTGAAGTAAAGTTGCAGAGTTGGCATATGAAAAATTGTTTGATTATAACTGTTGCTTATTATATTTTGTAAAGGAAGGATAGTTTGGAAATGGGATATTCCCTTTTAAAATAGACGAACAATCTAGTCCGTAGTTAGTTTCTAATTACCTTGCAATGGCCGCACCATGGGGCGTAGAACTCGATGAGAACGTCCTTAGTCTCGTCCATGACAATCTGAAAGTGCCTATTTTTCTCTAGTTTTGAGGATTATTGCTTTTTATGTTTACCCTAACCAACCAACAACTTTGTTTTCCCTGGAAGTCTGATAAATAAACTGAGTCTATAATAAAATGCGTTCTCTGAGCCGACCATGTTGACAAGTATAGTGATACTCAGGGCTGGCAGAAGGCCGGCCGGGCCGGCCTGTTGCTCAAATATTAGGCCCCGGGCCGATTTCCCAAATAGTCGGCCCGGTCCGGCCCGGCCGGCCCTAGTCTGTTTCACAATTTTTAGCGGATATTGTTCATGTTAGTTTTCAAAGCTATTTTTCGGCATTAACCATAAAGAGTGCAATAATCTTTACCTGTTTATGTTTTTAGATACTATTTATCAAAATCTTCACCTAAATCAGTCGATTTTTTCAAAAATGTATCACTGCGCGGACCGATTTTTTTGAATTTTCGGCCCTGTGCGGGCCGACTTCCCAAATTTTCGGCCCCAGCCCGTGAAATTCCCAGCCCCGGTGATGCTGGAGCGCAGTTTCTGCTAATCAACTTACACTGTCGAAGTTGGATCCTACAAGAGTCTTCAGTGGGCCCTTGTCGTCTCTTGGAGCAGGAGCCGATTTAACAAATGCCTTCACTTTGCCTGAACGGTTCCGAATAAAGTTAGTAAGCAATACTAGATGATTAATGTAGTTGTTCCTACTACTATTTCCTACTACTACTATTTAATAAGCCCTCCATTTTGGCATTTTTCTTTTAAATGGAATGTTTAGTCGATCTCTACTCACCGCTGCTTATCTTCTTCATGAACAGTTCAAGGTTCTCTTCTAGCTCTCCGTCGTATTGATCAGGATTCATTGGATACTTCTTTCCGTCGTAGCCGAACACAAGCACATTATGCTCCAGCCCAGAATCTCCAAGTCCAACTTCGGCCAGCTCTTTGGCAAACTCCTCCTCATCTGCTACCGCAAAACGATACTTGTCTTTCTGGTACTAAAATTTGTCAAACTTAAACTAGAAATAAAGCGGACTTTTGACAATTGCTATATAACTGTTATTAAAGATAAACTAGCTTTTCAATTTCGCAGTTGGTGCTTTTTCGGACTTTTACCGGAAGTTACCAATCGCTTCTTAGGATCATCTTGTAGCTCACCTTGTTGGCAAAGCCTAAAACTTTCTGTCTCCAGAACTCGGAGCCTTCTCTGTATTGGAGACTGAAGTCCGCATTGTAATAGACCACCACCAAAGGGAACTTGCTGTATCGAGTGGCGGCATTGGCACGGGTCATCTTGCCTACCAATGGAGCCGAGTGCTCCCGGAAGAAGGACAACAACTCCTCTGCCGTAGAACCAGCCTGCAAATTGAATCAATTTAAATATCTGCTTGGAATTCACTATTTTCAGCTTCCACCGCGGTCAAGGAGCAATCTAGCAGCCTGTATTTCACTTCCCCCAAATAGTTGTTTAATTATTGGGAGAGCAAGATATAGTCGATAATAGTCAGTACAAACCTTGTTATAAGTTCTGCTCTTAGGCTCAAACTTGCTCTGGAAAAGAGCTGGATAGAAGATGATGACGTCATTGGGCTTAGCATCATACTTCTTGAATGCGGCCTTGTCGGAAGTGTATCCCATGGTCTTGAACTCCTCGCGAAGCATTTCTGCCGAATCGGAATAAGCTTCGAAGGCAGAAGAGTCTTCGGAAGCGAAGAAGCCGATAATCGTCACATCCGACTTGTCCATGAACCTCAAATAAGACGTTTCTAGTGTTAAAAATATTAAGAAAATAGTTTTGTTTATAAATCTATATATTTATATATATATTTATATCTTTTTAATCTCTTCTTGTTTACCCACTTCTCTACATCTTTCAGAATGGCCAACTTCTTAGCAGCTGGTTGCGACTGTTGCAGCATGTACTCAACAATACCCGCAGATTCACGAGGTCCGTTGTAGTCGAATCTGCAAAAGGCGCCCTATAGTCAACAAATGACCCAATTACAAAGTACCGCTTTCCGTTTCGCATTATCTTCATGGTGGGATATCCGGACACGCCGTACTTCTCGCCTAATTTCTTTTCAATTGTGGCATCAACCTTGCCGAGCTTGATCTTAGATCCCTGAGCTTTCAATCGCTGAGCGGCTTTCTCGAATTCAGGAGCCAATTTCTTGCAGTGACCACACCTGAAGTAAAATAAATATGTCTGAGCTTATAGATCAGACAATATTATTGTAAAGTGAACTGTATACCCACTTATATGTTTACACTGAAACTGCAGGCTCTTTTAGTCAATTAAATCAGCACTCCCACATATTTTAGCTGTGGGATTTGTTTTGTAACTACACTTACCATGGAGCATAGAACTCGACCAGCACCATTTCGTTCTGTGTGATAAAGTCGTCAAAGTTCTCGACAGTCAGTGTGACAACTTCTTCTGCGGGAGGCTTGTAATTGGGATCAACACGGGGTTGAATCCAATCGATTATTCCCTGTTCATCACGACCACCGTCATAGTCAAGTGTCTTGCCCTCATGGAAGAACTTTAAAGTAGGATAACCCTGCAAAAAACATAATATATATAAGTTTCAATTAATCAGAGAGACGTATGTATCACTTATAGTTTTAGAACTATACAGGATAAATAAGCAAACAGTTGAATATATTTCTTATAAATCCGTTTACAGAACTGAAGGGCTAATAATAATATGATAGAAGATCTTACAGCATAAATATGCTTATGCTTACACTAGCCCTACCTTGATGTCAAACTTCTTGGCTATTTCGGTTTCTACGGTACAGTCTACTTTAGCTAGTGGAACAGCCACCTTAGAGGCAGCCTTCTCGTATTCAGGGGCAAGGCTTTTACAGTGACCGCACCTTAAGATAATCATTCAGTTTGCTATTTTTTAGATTTAGGCTTGTTCCACTCAATTATCTGAGTGTATAATATTACTTAGTAAAACTGCAAAAGGTTTGAAAAATGTTGTTTCGGGGTTTCAGATAGATGATACGGGTTATGTTATTGTCTATTGGTGGACGGATAATTTTTCCTCTTTATATAATATACTTCTCTCCAAACCCACCATGGAGCGTAGAACTTTACAAGAGTTGATGGATTCTTCGCTAGGAAATCGTCAAAGTTTTTGTCTGTTAGTATGACAACTCCCTCATCCAGTTCATACTGTAGCTCATCTTCAGATCGTGCCAAGACCAAGAAACAGAAGGTGAGCACGAAGTGCACCACCACCATCCTTAAATGAATGAATACATTCAATTGTGGTGCAAAGAAAACGGAAGATACTACATAGTCAGATTATCATGAGGGAATCAATTATGCATGATATATTGTGAATGTCAAAAAAAGAGCTACTCGAAAGATATCCATTAGTTTATTAGAACAGTGCTGGTACATCGGTTTGCTGTATAATTTTGCTCAGAAGTCAGCGAGCTTTTGAAAGTATTGTGATTAAAAGGGAGCGCTGTATTATTGTTACTGTTATTGACTAACAGTCTAATAATGGAATGGAAGGCACTGTAAGAAGGCTGACTCTTCCAGGCAGTGTCGGCTAATAAGTATGAAATGACAAGTGCAGAATGATTGCTCGCTCGGCGTAGGGTGACACGAGTTGGCCGAATGGTAGTGGGACTAAGTTACCGAGTGGTACGGACTGTATATAGACAAACAATGAGGCTAGATGGCAACGTAGTCAGTTGTGTTTGTATAACGGAAAAGAAAGAGAGTCCACTAAGGAGAATACAAACACACAAATGACCTCTGCCAATCAAATATTAATATAAAAAGGTTAATGAGAATAAGAGTGAGCATTTGACATATACCGACATTAGCGGATTAATAAATAGCCCGGTCAACATTCAATTCTATTTGCGATTAATCCCTTTTGACGAAATACTGCATAGATGATAGCAAGTCCAAGCAGCATGATTAAAACAAAATAAGCAACAAATATTACATACATATATATCCGGATCAACAACGACCCTGTTCTAGACTAATTATTCTATGGAAATAACAGCGTACCCGCGAATGTACAAATATAAAATTAACTCATTTTGTGACTCATTTGATGTAGAACGTGCGCTAGGTCTGAGTATATTACTGACACTCTACTTGAATTAATACTACATCTTGCAATCCAGAGCTGTTAATCTGGCCTGACATGAGATTTTTTGATCAGACCAGGCCAGGCCACGCCACGCCAGATTAACAGCTCTGTTGCAATCAGACGCAAGTATCGGCTCGCTTCGATCCATTTTTTTGATATAAAGCTCTGAGAATGTGAGCTTTCTTACTCACAATAGGTTACTTTATTCAAAAAAAAGAACGAAAAAGTGCATCATTTGATGTTTAAAACTCAATATCTCGAGTGTTAGACCATTGTAAATGGGCCCGGACCAAACTCTTAAAATCACGACCTATAAATCAATAAAACAAATCACATTTGATTTTTAAAAAGATACATATTACATGTTATTTAGTATCATATATTATACTATTTCAGGAAAAAATACTTTAGGATTGACTTAGGTCACTCTAATACAACGGTAGTTTAAGAATGTTGTCAGCGTAAATAAATTATCGGCCATAAACTTATTTTCTAAGATAGAACCTGCATATTGCTGTGCTGAAAAAAATATTAGCATAGGTATATTTAAATAGAATACGTTCATAAGAAGTAAAATTAATAGACAAGGAAATGTTAAAGCTGATACTATAAATATAGCTCAACAAGCGGGCGAACCGCATAAACGTATCATAAGTAATCTGCAAAAGGTGCGCAGAAATGGTACACGTATTATTAGGCAACCATAGATAACAGGCAAAAACAGTGTGCACAAAAAGAGAACCGAGAAATGTCAGACACATAGAGGACGTCCATATAGTTATCCGGCGTGGTATTAGTTCTTCAGTTATTAGCTGTATTGCTGAAACTGTTGTATAGAATAAATCTACATGAAAACTTGGATAAATATCACGACATCTATCCAAGTTTTCAATAGAGTCAAGAATGCACTGAAGACGACAACTAGGAAAGAAAACAACAACGGCAGATATGATAAGCCTGCTAGTGCGCAGAAACTAATTATCTCTTCGTCGGCAAACCAGAAGCCAACAGCAAATAATCCACGAGGATATAATTCCCAGATGATTTGAGCAAATCAAGCTCTCCAGCGGAATTATATATATTAAAGTAAAGATGATATCTAGGAAAGTTTATGAGTAATCAATTAAACATCTATTTTCATTCGTAGGCTATTAACTGGATGGTGATAATCGTTTACTCAATGGTCTTCTTGACATCCTTCCACTGTTTTCCAGCATTAGTCTAAAAAGAGGATAATAACACAATAACGCAAAACATCATTATTATCAATACATTTCATTGAAAATAATGGTTGAAAACCAACTTACACCGTCCCAGTAGAGATCAGTGGCAGTGTTGAATGTGTAGTTCATGACGTATGCACCGACGGAAGCAGCCAAGAAAAGAGTCGAAAAACGACGACCAACAAGGTTGTAGAAAGTGGCACCTACCGACATTCTGGAATACACACGATTAATCTTCGATAAAATTGAGAAAAACGAAGAAAAATTAAAGAACAACATAATAAAACATCGCAGCTTGACCAGATACCAATAAATACTACTCTATACCAGCTATAAATACCAGCTTTACCATTGTAAGTTTAATATTTCTTGATACCGGACCGTATAATCGGTATCCGGTCAAGCTGATATCGACTTAATACATATGCAATATAATAATGTATATAACCCATATATTTGCTTTTGAAAGACGAATTTGAATAAATTATACAATATAAACAATATAAAAATTTAATAAAGGCGAACATGTTAACATATGGTGAAAATCCACAGCCGCCCAACTGACAAATGGGTCTCGAAGAGACAACACCGTGTGTGGTAGTGTAAATTTGGCTGCAGTCCTTTAACAAAAATTTAGATTGGCCTAAAATTTATGTGGGTTCCACAGTAGATTTCCAAGTATTTGCTTGGAATGTTAAGGTTTCTTTTTAAATATCACTTAAATTAAATTTTGTTATCCCATATTTGAATTTCAGATGATACAAATAACATTTATTTTTTATTACTTTTACTTTTTGGGTGGTCAGAGTGTGTAATTGTAGAAATTTATTTATTTTTTATAGAAATATTTATTCGTTTGACTGTAAGAATCTTGGTTTCTTCACTATTTTTGTGTTGTTCTTTTTCATATTCGATAATTAGTTACTTTTTTCAGGGTAACAGTCAAAGATGACCAACTCTAAAGGTATCAGACGGGGTACCCGTTACATGTTCGCTCGTGACTTCCGCAAGCACGGAGTTGAGCACCTTTCCACCTACTACCGTATCTACAAGAGAGGAGATATCGTTGACATCAAAGCTAATGGTGCTTTCCAGAAGGGTATGCCACACAAGGTCTACCACGGAAAGACTGGAAGAGTCTTCAATGTTACCAAAACTTCCGTTGGAGTTATTGTAAACAAGCGTGTGAGGTTTGTTTCTTCTTAAATGACTCATTAACAATCTTATTTAATTTTTAGAGGAGATATTCTTCCCAAGAGAATCAACGTCCGTGTCGAGCACGTCAAGCCCTCCCAGTGCAGAACAGACTTCCTCAACAGAGTTAAGGCTAACGATGCTAAGAGGTACGCAGAACTGTTTACATATGTTGTAATTTCTTTATTTTTAGATCCGAAGCTAGAAAGGCCGGTCTAACTCCTCCAGTCTTGAAGCGTCTTCCTGTTGGACCCCGTCCAGGACACGTCGTGAAAGCCACTGAAATTGAAGCACTTGCTCCTCTTCGTTTTGAAATCGTGGCTTAATTGTTTGTTGTTCATAAATCTTGTTATAATTTATTTTGTTTACTTTTGGGGTTTGCGCCGCTGTTTATTGGTTGTGGCTTTAAGCGTAAGTGACATTTATATAGTAAACTTGGTATGGTACGCGGCCTGAAGAAGTTATTCATTTTTGGTTTGTCAGTGGTATTCTTGCTCTATCTGATTAACTTATTTAAAGTGTCTGGTGTGGAAAATGAGGTGAATAGTGAGTGCATTTGTAAACCGTGACTTTTTTTTTAGACCAATGCTAGGTATTTACATCCTCGTTACGTACCATCAGAAAATGGAACTTGCCAAGTCAGCAAATGTAGTATTGATGGTAGTCCCGCAACTTGCTTGAGGGTATGCTTTCTTGCTTAGTTTCTGTCATTTCGACATTCAGAACGGCTCCGAAATATATTTTCCTTTTTCGTTTCTGAAGAAAAAACTTGATGTGACTGGGAAGTACTCTAAAGGTACTGCCAATGGAATATAATATTATGCGATGGCGTTCCAGATTCTGCTATATTTGAATGGTCAACGTCCTACAGTAGAATGCGTTATCCGGACGGTCTAATTTACAATTCTTCGGGTGTTTTCGGTCATTTCATGACATATAATGTTGAAAACCGTGATAGAGTTCGCTGCATAAATGGTGAAACAGGTTTTAATCTTTCCAAGAAATTCTAAATAATTTGAATACAGGTGTGCCAATGTCTACGCAATGGGATTCCACACCGTATTATTATCCCATTCAAATTGCTCAATATGGGTTGCAACATTATAGTCGCCTAGTGAGTAATTCAGGTAGTAAAAGTGTTTTGCACTTACTGTCATTGGTTTAGATAACTCTTCGATGAATGCACATTATATCTCAGGACATGAAACTTCTGAATGGAAGGGGTCAGCTGGAGATTCTGACACAAGTGAGCGTATATTCTATGATGATCCAGTTGATGGCGCGGTTCTCAACATTAGTACAGCCGGTAGACCATGTTATACCTTTTTTTCTAAATGATTGTACAGGTTCTTTGAAGAACGTAGGGTGTTACTTATATTTGCAAGAAGATCCTCATCTTTCCATAGTTTCATTTGAATGGAAGCCGCTTGTGAATGCCTCTTATACTGTTTTGGTATATGCTTACCATCGTGTGTTATATTTAATTATTTCTTTAAGGTAAAGCTACTGAAAGAAAATAAGTTGGTTCTACTGAATTACGGTTCTGAGGAGGACTCAATGTGCGTTTCGAAGATTATGGAGGAAGACACCGATCAGGTTAACGTGATTTTCCTTGCTACTCATTTTGATTCTTTAGCTGTCATTTACCTATTCGATTTCGAACACAACTGATAGCTGGACGAATGTCACTAGGGACATATTGGTCGATGTTTCAAGAGCCATATCGTCGGTAAATTCTAAAAAAAAGGACGGGAATGTGATTCTCCGAACCGGTTTGTCTGGGAAAAACACAAGTTGTATAATGTTTCTTTAGGTGATATTAAACTGGTAACTATCGGCTTTCGCGGACAAGCTGTTATTAAACGGAGAATTGTTCAATCTTCCCAAGCACATAGAACATTTTTCCTTAATGCTGCACAGTGGCTTGTGGAAAACCAAGACCGAAATGTACGTATTGCTGTATTTTTTGTATCGTTTTCAATGTAGGGTGGATGGTCTGTACCTGTTGAGAGATCCATAGCCGATAGGAAACTTGTTCTTGCCCCTGGATGGTATTCAGCAATGGGTCAGGTATTCCTATCGTTTCTGCTTCTTCTGCATCACTTTCATTCAAAGCAACAGCTTATTATACCGATACTTTACTTTATAGGGTCACGCCCTCTCGGTGCTTTCGCGAGCCTACGTTGAATTTCAAGAACCGAAATATGCGGAGTCCTGCCTCAGAGGCTTAGACCTATTTAGAAAGGTAATCCGTGTTTAATTGCAACGGTAACTCCGAAAAAAATTTCTTTAGAGTGTTTCTCAAGGTGGAATTGCAAATACTTTAATGGGATACCAGTGGTACGAAGAGTATCCTACAAACCCTGGTTCATTTGTTTTAAACGGCTTCATGTATTCTTTGATCGGTCTATATGATTTTAGCACTGTCAATTCATCGGGTAAGTTCTCAATCACTACATACAATGCTTTTTTATTTTCCACTGAGAGACTTAGTTATTGTTTTTCAGGAAACTCGACTATAAGGGAAGGTGCCATTCAAGCTGGAAGGTTATTCTATACGGGATTGGAATCGTTACGGTAAAATTATGCGATAGCTCCTGATTTTCTTGTGCTCTAAATTCCGTGCATCATTTATATTAAGTTGCGAAGATTTATGTTGTTTCATAATTCGAATAATGGTAATGGTTGTATTCATTGAATTTCAGGGCGTTGTTGCCTTTGTATGATACCGGAAGTGGATCTGTTTACGATTTGCGGCATATTGGCCTGAAAACGGCTCCAAATTTGGCCAGGTATTTCTTATATTTAACTTGTTTTTTCTTGTTTTATAATTCAAAGCCAGAGAATGTGCTAAGTCGTGAAATGCAAGGTTGTTATTTAGATGGGACTACCACGCCGTTCACGTCTATTTACTAAAATGGTTGGTACAGATAACGGATGATAAACAGCTAAATGAAACAGCTGATCGATGGATAGAATATAGTTATGGCAAGCGAGCTAAGCATAATTGATCGTGTATGTGATCTCGTGGGTTAGCAGATCACGATTTATTTGCTAACCTATTGAAATGGACAGAATGTTGGTTTTGTCTTCTTCCTACGGGTTTCTTATTTTTCTTCTTACGTTCTTGTAAATATTTTATGTTGCTATGTTCTTTCGATGTATATAGTAAATTATTTTGATTTTGACTTTATTTTTTGGAGTTTGCAGTTATTTGTATGTGGGCTAGGCTACTGAAAGGGTCCGTCTTTTCTTGATCAATCTATTTGCGCATGAGCCATATTCGCAATTACTTTCGAAGCGGTGAGGAATTCACCAATATCAATATATTTCGGAATTGTAATAGTCCACGGCTCGCCGCCCCCTAAGGCTGCAGGACAGAGCAAATTGAAATGGTAAAATTTTGCGGCTCAGTTCCTGGATTAGTTCACCAATGAATTTATGCTTATTTATATACCATTGGAAAGGGAATAGTCTGTGCGAGTAAGTTTTTTCGAATGATTTGGTTAAAGCTTTCCAGAGAAAAATGAACTTTAAGATTAAAATGGGAACGCAGTCCTTTAGTCCCACTCTCCGTTGGCGAGCCACAGAGGGGGGGGGGGGGTGTTGTCCGGCCGGCCCGGCCCGGCCTGGGTTTC
>JAQGAV010002869.1:0-14054 GCA_034691345.1 Phasmarhabditis papillosa
AAACCGTTTTTGCCCAACCCGTTTCAACCCTAAACCCGAAAACCCGTTTTTGCACCACCCCGTTTCAACCCGAAACCGAGTTGGGGTAAAACTGGTCAAAACGCCCAACTCTACTGGCTTATTTAAATTACAAAAGGAATGAAGATAACTTAATCTTAATATTAATGGAAAGCAACGATGATATTAAGGATGACAACTTTTCTCTAATACCTAAACAACCCTTTTGCTCACCTGGTATCGGTTCTTTCAATAGTGGTGCTTATATATGGCGACGGTGAGGATCTGGTAGAAGAGAGAGAAAGATGGCCAAAATCACTGAAAAAAGCAGGTTTTCCAGTAACAACACATTTCATTTTATATATATAGTCCATCTCAAGACTTGCGCGGTATCACGCATTGTTATAACCTATGAATGTACTTATGGAGAAAACGCACCACGTCGACCGATTTTACATTCATTTTTTATAATACTGCGCCCCGCTCGTGACACGGCACTGGAAATCTAGGTTTTGAGATGAACTATATTTGAAACACTGAATAATAATATACAATTATGGACATGTAATAAAAGTAAGTTTTGTTGAAAAGAAACATCGTAAAATTAGTATAATGTATAAAGAAATGTATATTTAAGAAAACTGTATAACATTCACCGTGAAGGTACATCATGGTACGTTCTTCCAGCTGTGACAGATTTTGTAGAAGAATCATCTCCAAAAATTGCGTTCTTCAAACTCTTAAAAAATAAATAGACTAAATTATGATAGCTTGTTCAATTTGCAGTATACTAACAATCAGTTGTTAAGAAAGAAAGAAATAGTTTTTGATATCCAGAAAACACAAAACAAACAAAAATTGCAGAGTATCATTTGACAACTTGATTTTACTTGTGGATTCCGAAGTTTTGATTTACAAAAGTCATTTACCTTCTTAGGAATTTTGGCATGTTAAACAAAACAAATCTTTCATTTCAAATATATATAACTTACCTTTAAAAGATCCCAAAACATTATTCCCTTAGTTTGTCGATTAGTTAACTATCTGAAACAAGAAATATGGTGAAATATTAATATTTCCTAACAAAATAGAAGTTTTAGCTAAATCCACGTGTAATAAGAGCAAAGCACACGCGAACGCTAATTACTTATTATATCAGAACACACTTCGTGCAGCTGTTTTCTAATGATTTCTTGCTATTCGATATGAAAATGTGGGAAAAAGAAGTTTTCGATAAAAGTAGAATGATTGTTTGTGGATTCATAAACTGAGAAATCCGGTTTTGAATAATGTTGTGATTTTAAATAATCTACAGCAATGGCGGCCCGTTTCTGAATATTTCGGACCCGGACGGGCCCGGGCCCGGGCCGGCCCGTAAAATTCCCAGCACCGTGGCTAGGTTTTCAGCGCAGTATACTAGACAGAGGCGGCTGTATTATATAAAAATTAAAAGAAAATCTGTAGATTGGGAGTATTTTTGTTAATTGTACATTTATTTTATTTTTACGCCTAATACAGATTATGGAAAGAAAGAGTTGTTGGTAATACAGAAAAGGAGTTATTAGTTATCACCTAAACCGCTTTGGTGACTATTTCACGCAAGCAGCAGCTTATATTTGATGCAATGCAATACAATACACGAATATATTCCAATAATAATGGCCATATCATATGAGATTTTATATGCGTTGGGTGATCATTTTCTCATATTAGATTAGTTAACGTTCTAAGTACAATATTCAGAGGTGGTTATCCGACCGGTCCGGCCTAGTTTTTGAAATTCCGGCCCGGCCTGACTATGAGCTCAAAAATATCAGGTCAGGCCGAGCCGGGCCAGATTGCTTATTAATTCCTGAAAACCAGAAACCGTCTTGAAAACCGGCCTACCCCAGCCTACTTTTCGACATTCCGCACCGGCCCGGCCTGGGCTCAAAAATATCAGGCCGGGCCGGGAATGCCGTGGCGGATAATCATTTCTGACAATATCAATTAGTGTAAGCAAATCAATGTTTGAGGTATTTTTCCTCTAATCATTTAATTCGATGCCAGCTACTAATTCTACTAAAACTAAGAAATCGTCAAAAACATAAACACTGGAAAATATAGAAATGGGCCCAGTGGCTGTCAAGATTTCATTGGAACGACCGGAAATAAGAAGATAAGACTGTCATTTTAAGAGGGAACAATGTTCTGATACAGATAGCAAGGAAGAATGGCATTATGACTAATCGGAAACTAGCAAATATTTATGAAAATAATACAAATCAGAAAAGTTTGAACTAGCTCAGTGGGAAATTAGTTATTGTTTTGTCTGTCCCAGAACTGAAAATAAGTATATTGAAAGAATAGAATAGTCTTTTAACCAAAGAGGTTGACCGTTACCAGCAAGAAATATTGTTTTCTTATGATGCACTACTTGCAGTTAGATATAAAAATTTGTCATTCATACTTATTTTGACTTCTTAAATCTATTATTATTATTTTTTATTGCAGCTCTTACAATCGTTTCCATTACCAGTGTTATTTCTAAAATAAAGTTCAATCAGAAACATGAAAATAAGAAAAAGATATAACATATATGTTAGAAAACGGATTTACATAAAGAGCCAAAAATATACAAAGTTCATTACAAACAAAATAATCTAGCGTTTTATACACACTAAATAAGTTCACCTCTATGAGATATACGCGTAAGAGGAACGCTAGAAAAGTATTAGTATTTGGGCGCGATGCGCAAGTTGGCTACTGTAGAGCGCGGGAATAAAACCAGGTACTATTTTCGGTTAATGAATAATTGCAGATTATTTCAGCAGAAAGTTTAATATATTAATTGAATGAACAATCTATTCCCAGTAAAAATAGTTATAAGTTACACAGTTAGTATTTCTATGATTAACATCTAATCATAGATGTTAATCATTTGTGTTGTCTTTCCTAAATTCATCCTTCAAAACAATCCCTTTCACTGCAAATTATTCTACAAGTTACATTTTCGTTAATTCCATACAGGGTTTAGTATCATCTTTCCACATGTCTTGTTTATATACCAAATGAATTAAATACCTTTTGTTGATATTGGCAGTCTTGCGAAATATAGCTTTTAGTGTTATTCATAAATTCATTCTAATAAAACAAATTAATTATATCTTTCTTAACTTTATACGCAAACTATTTATTTAGTTCCTTTAAAACAATTTAGTTATTTGAGCGTGGTTTGAACAGTTTGACTAGCGTGAGGTCATCAGTTATACTAACTAGTAAACATGAATTTGTCCATTTCTTGATTCATACCTTTTCAATTCCCTGACATACATGTATTCATGTATTTAAAGATTGTATTTTGTTTTATATTTCCTTTTTCCTCAATTAACATATATTTTCTCAATAACAAATTAGTTTTTATAATAATTCTATTAATTTTTAGTTTTAAAATGCTAGTAGCTGTACAGTTTGACAGGAAGATTGAACATACTATCAAGGACCTTGTTGTAAGTTTTAGCAAATACGTTTTCTTATTGACTTTATTTCAGAAAATCTAGTACAAACAGTACTAATATAAACAAATAATAATAATAATATATTTATTTGTATTGTGCTGGAAATATCTTAACAATATATCTGACAATATATCTTGAGATTTCCAGCAGTTTAATATGTAAATGTTCAATATTTTTTGTTTTTATTATTTGTACTATATTATACTTTCCAGCTTTCTTCTAAACCGGACTTTAAATTATTCTTTTCTGGCTCATTGGAAGTAATTGCCGAATTACTTATGGAGAAGTGTTCCATATGCAAGAAGGAGCTTTCAGCAGAGGATTCAAAGGACAACGAGAGTGTATTGATTCTGTTCATTCTAAATAGTGCAAATCCAATACTTTCATCAACTTTGGTTAGTTTTATATAAACAATCAGTTTTAGTTTATGGATTCCCTATATTTAAAAATAAAACTGTTTTTAAAATATTCCATTCTTTCTCTTACAGCTCGAAACTTGTTCAATCAATCTGAAAACCTTCAAATCAGTTCGTGAATTCTTCGACTCTTCTCGTCTTTGTTGTAAGAATTGTTATGTGAAAGATTTGAGAACGGTTAGTTTATAAACTATGAAGCCATTTGCCCATGAGGTTTAATTTTAGTAATATAATATGGTTTAGGCTTCTCCTGCAATTAGCAATAGAATAGCAAGATGTAACTGATATAAAAAATTTTTATATCTTTATCAGCTAAAGTAATAACATTTTTCGTATATACTTTGGAGAGGCTGTTATGTAATAAGAGATTCATTGAATTATAACATTTATTATACATATAAGGATTGATAACAATACACTTTGTATAATAATATAATTTCCTAGTCAATGATTTTTTTAGGATTCACCCAAAGCAAAGAGAGCTAGAATCGAACTGTCTGAAGCAAAAGAAGTTATACAGGAACAACAGGGTAGAAATGTTAAAGAGAAAGATGTGGCTGTTTTCCCTCACAGTGATCAGACCTCTACTCCAAATGCTAGATACGTCCGCGATAATCAGGTACTGTATATGGTTACTAACCTTTAAAATTGTAAATTTTAAAAATGCATTCCCCAAAAGCGATATATGTGATATGCAATTCTAATGATTAAGAAAACAGCACCCAACTCGATAAATGAACCATTTTTAATGATCATCAAACGTTTTTCAATGTATATTGTAGTTAGACTAGTTATTTCAGGTTAGTCTTTTACCAATGAATACTACCGAGACAATTGGAAATAGAGAATCGAGGAAAATTGGTTAGTTTACTGATTTTATTTGAGAACAGTTGTCCAAACTGTTAAATATTATGTGCTTTAACCAAAAAAATACCTTATATATAGTTCGTTTCACAATCTCGACTGTAAGCACCGTTTGTGGTTAACGTGCGCGATGAGCAAAATTGCTATTTCCCTTATAAAGCCGGTTATAGCGGCACATTAGGTACCAACGGCGCCTGCAGTCTATGTTTTCAAACAGATACAAAACTTATATACAATAGTTTTAGACAATACGAATACATCCAACCACACTGATCAAGTTCTTTCTACTCAAAACGGCTCCGATCCTCAGGTACTTTTTCTGTTCATCAAATTTCGAAAAATGTATGACTAAAATTTCCACACCGGGCCTCCTGCTTATTTGAAATAGTTTTTGTACTTTAAATACTACTTGTATATTTATATGCTAATATTTCAGAAAACAGTTGCTTCTGATATCGATGATGAAAGGAACACAGTTTCGGAAAGTCAATCATCAGGTATGTTTCCAAATAAATTGATAAACGTAAAGCAGATGTTGAGTTCTTTGTCTAAATACAGGTATATATATATAATTATATATTACAACACTGTTAATTTAAATAATCTTAAAGTTTATATTTCAGATTCTGATAGCGACGATTTCTTCACTGATAGAAAAAGAAGCATGTTCTCTAAAAGGAGTTTTGGATCCAACGAGAAGCTTGTGTCGAAGAGTGATCCAAAACAAGAGATGAGTACGCCTAAAAGTATGTTTTTTATAATTTACAGGTAATTGTTTAATAGAAATTCCACTGTCGGAAAGCAAATAATCATAACTATTTTTAGATACCAATGAAAAGGAAAAAAGCGCCCCTTGTAAGGATAACTCTGTTGAAAATCCGTACAATGAATGTGCCATATGCAAGAAGAAGCTGGTAACAAAGTGGAGTCTAGCTGCACATATGAAAGTTCATACAGGTTTGTTTAAAAGTTATATTTTATAAGTTATAAGAACAGTTATTAGCCGAACGTAATAAAATTTACAAAAAAAGTATTCTAGTTATTCTTTCTTATTGGGGAAAACTTCATTTGTCTTTTCTATTAAAGTTCGCCGCCTCCGCTCCCCAGGTGCTGTGCGATGGAGTCCTGGCTCCCTATGGTCCCTTCGTCTCACTTCATCCTCCAAATATCTGTGATCTCGCGTTTCGTAAAATAAATTAACAATCTTCAAATAAAATGTAACATTAGAAACAATTATCATTAAAGGTGAAAAACCGTTCGCTTGTAATGAATGTGACAAGAAGTTCGCCAGACATGATCACTTCAAGAAGCATGTTTCTAATGTTCACCGAGGTTAGTTACTTAATAAACAGAAAAATAGTGCAAAAGGAAGTAAACATGTTGTACATTACTCTAAATGTCATGTTAGTACTATTCATAGATATTAGTTTGTTTAGTAATTACTATATGTTATCTTAATGTTAGAATTAAACCTCTCTATATATTTATATTAAATCATATATATATATATATATAATTTATTTATTATTTACTATATTGGGAACATATTTTATTGTATAAGGAAAATAAACAAAAGTAGCATTTATATTATAGGCGAGAGACCTTTCGAATGCGATGTTTGTGGGAAGGCGTATACGGATAAACGGTATCTCATCAAGCATAATAACACACACGATGGTACGTGAGATTATTGTTAATGATATTAAACAGGGTGAATAAGATATTAAACTACAAACAAAAGTAGAGATAATTTATATTCCGTAAGGATACCACACCTTTGTTTTGATCTTAATTTACAATACGATAATGTTTCGTATAGTCTATAACAAACAAAAGCCCGCAGAGCGCGGTTGTACAAGTAGCCTTCCGCAATTGAGTATCTGTCTTTTTCTGGGCAGGATACAAAATAAAACTAGTAGAATAATATTTTTCTGACAACAAACAAAAAATTGCGCATCGAATCATATAATGGAAGTTTAGTTTTGCAACAGAATGAGCGATTTTACTAACCTTATTATTGTACTAGTTTTATTTTGAATGAGTTACACAACACCGCGCACTGCAGTCTTCTTTTTGTTATCGACTATACTTTTGAACCTTTGAATGAGTTATGTTGAGGCGTATTAAATCAATATATCCTTTTTTCTTTTAGAATAAGAAAACATCTCTGAGAAATAGACATTCAACAAGATGAACATCACTTTTCTTTATAATATTATTGAATTTATTAAAATGTGCATGTTTAGTAAATGTTTTAAGCGTTTTTAATATAATAAATGTTAGTCATTCATATTATGTTCAAAATTTTGTTTGGGTTCTCTAACAGTTTTGTTGGTTTTATCAGGTGAAAAATGCATTTAAAAATCTAACTTTCAACTATCCGTGATAAATATATATTTTTTTTGTAACTGTTCCACATCTTTTCTTATTATAATTTGTTTCTAGTTGGGATGGTAAGTGTAGGGTTTAAGGCATTCGGCTTATATATTACGGTTTTAAAAAATATATACACATCTTTGCTTTGAGAAAGGTAACCGTAGGATATCAGCCAGAAATATATTAATATTAGTTCCTATTATTAGTTATTTTAACCATGAAAAACATTAAATTTTGATCAAGTAGGTTTAGATAGAGGTTTGATATGGGTACTAGCTCTATTAATATTCTATTCCGTAAAACCGATACCGATGCGATATCCGTTACCACTGTAGAAGAGAGTCGATTTGTCATATTTAGTAAAACGGATTCAGTGCCATCCCTATTGACTTCCTATAGGGCGCATATTTCACATTCACATTTTTCGAGGGCTTCCTCAAATTCTGTCAGGATTGGGTTGACCAAAGACTACGACAATTTAGTGCTCCAATTGAAAGAAGAACCATAATCACAAAGTTTATTCTGCCTCCTTTCGTAAGGATATTGGCATTCGTCACTGTTATTCCTTTGTTGGTGTAGTTTACAGCAAGGACTGGGAACAGGCCGGCCAGGGCCGCCCCGTTTCTCAAATTTTCGGCCCCGGCCCTAGTATATTTCCCAATTTTAGGCGGATATTGTTCAAAACAATTTGTTTTCAGTGCTATTTTTTGGCAGTAACAACAAATAGTGCGAGATCGTTTGAAATATGCAAAAATGTAAGTTTTTTATAAACATTTGGTCCATCAATGGCAATATTTGTCAAATTAAGCATGTTCCCAGTCGTTTACTTACTGATTAACCCCATAATTTCCGCTACATTTGGAAGCCTACTTTTTTAATCTTAACTTATAAACTGAATAACATTTTTACATTATATTTCAAATTTGGATTATTCAGTTTGTCTTTCAAACTAGACAGTAACATGGATTTATGACATAACATTTTAAACTCATATTCTGTAAAGTCCAGCAAAATGTTCAAAACATATTCCCATGCCGGGAATCGAACCCGGGCCGCGTGGGTGAAAACCACGAATCCTAACCACTAGACCACATGGGATCTATCAACTTGGTTTACGTATGGGTATAGATGAAAACTGTCCATAAACAAACAATAATAATATTTATTTCACACATTAGAATGTGCTGTATGTTGTTATATGCTAGTTTAAACAACAAAAAGAAAGCCGTATATGGGCTGTATGTTGAGATTCACAGTTGGCCAAAGGGACCGGCCGGTGGGGATATCGAACGATTCTAAGGGATACGACGGGGAGGAAGCCGGAAGTCCGAAACAGGAAACCGACTCGAAATGAGATCTTTAGAATGATATAGTAGAGATGACATAGTTGAGAGAAGAATGTAGGCAAATGACAGCAGAGCAGCCTGAAAGGTAAATATAAGATGAGTTGAAAAGCTAGTTAATTTATCATAAGACATTTTGTCCCACTTTTTCTGAATTTGAGAGATCTGAGTCTTATTGTAAGCTGTTATATTATTACATTAGAACAGAAAATAACGCCTGAACTATAGTCGACGGACTACTCGCTTGCACTGGGTTACTGTACAAACTGCAAATTTATTAGAGGTTATTATAGCTACTAGAGCAAATCTATGCTCTAATGTATATTTAGTGGACCTTTAGCTGCAAGCGATAAGTCCGCCGACTATATTTTTCAAAGCGTAAAACGGCCTAATATGAGCATTTTTATTTTTATGATTTGTGTATTAGGAAACTTCGAACTTAGAGAAATTAAACACATCCTTCGAATTAGACTACAAAAACTACGACTGATTACTTAAACATAACAAGTTTTATAATTTAGAACAATATCTTTCGAAAGGTTTTTATTTGGACGTCTTCTCAATAACCATACTGAACCTTATTCGAAATTTGATCTCAAACTCACTCTATAGTTAGTGATGTTGTCGTTTCCTTGGCATAAGACTGTCCATTAAATGTCTTTTCTTTATCTTCTTAGGCGCATTTTTCTCCCTCAACTTCTTGAGTTCTCGGAGAAATTCTTTGCAGATGTCGCTTGTCAACTCTTGGTCTTTTACTTTCACTTTAGGATTCTGAAATTAACTTTGTTAATACAGTTTCTTCTCATTATTTCATACCGACGTTTTGACAATTGAGCAGGGTACCCGGCTATTTTTATCGAAAATCTTATATGTTATTATGTGTTATAGTCCATAACAAAAAAAGACAGCAGTGAGCGGTGTTGTTTAAGGTTTCAAAAATCTCGTTCTTTGGCAAAATCAAACTTTCATTATATGGTTCGATGCGCAATTGTTTGTTTGTTCCCAGAAAACTAGTAGTGTACTAGTTATATTTTGTATCATGTCCAGAAAAGACAAATACGCAATTGCGGAAGCCTATCTATATCAGCGGGCTTTGCTGTCTTTTGTTTGTTATAGACTTTATCATTGCAAGCAGCTTGTACGAGTAATATAAATGTTTGAATAGGTTATAAAATGTAAAAAAAATTAATAATTTTAAAATAAGTTTGAAATAGAGAAATTCTTTCAGAACCATTTCAATAATTTACATATTTAGTACTAGAACTACCTACCTCTCGATCTTGTCGAATAATCAATAAACAAAATTGTCGGACAGTATGCAGTTCTTCGTTTGTTAATGAAACTTTACTGGCTTCTAATCGATCTCCCGATGCTGCAAGAGAAGATTGTTTATAGAAAATTGAAATAGATTACTATAGTCCATCTCAAGACCAAGGTTCCCAGCGCAGTGTTACGAGCGGGGCGCTTTGTTATAGAAAATGAATGACTTTTTGGGAAAACGCACCACGTCGTCCGATTTTACATTCATTTTTATGACACTGCGTACCGCTTGTGATACTTCGCGGGAAAGCTACGCCTTGAGATGAATAATAATGCGTTATAGTTAATTAAATAAGTTTGCTCTTAAGTCTGAAATCTTTCATGCTCAAAGCTTCGAACTACAATGTTTTGCGAACTACGGTTCTCTTCATGGCAAAAACAATTAGATACTAATACTAAATATTAAATCAGATATTCAAAAAAACTCACTGCCAACATAAAAAGCGAGTGCTTCACTGGAGGGTATGCTACAAACCAATAGAAGTAGACTGCACACGAGCCTTTGACGTGAGTCCGATAACCAGTATCGTACCTGAAAAACTTAATAAACCTATTTTCTCAAATTAAATCAGTACAAAATGAGTTTTGAAAAATGAGAATGGAAACTTTTTCTGCAAATAGTTGATTTCCAAAAAGTTATTCTCTAAGTTTTGTGACTATAAGTTTTTGAAAAGTTTCAAATTTCCTCCATTCACATACCATTTTGTTCACATTTTTCTCTAATTTATTGCTGTCGTTGTGCATTACATTTAACAGCATACCCAGTATTTTACTGAAAAAATAAGAATTAAAAAGTTATTTGAAATGAGCTAGAGATAAGAAAAGGTAGCAATGAATGTGATAATGAATGATAGTAGCAGCATATAAGTTTATTACGCAGTTAGTAAAACTAGTTCAGTTTTATAACACTGCGCCACGCTTTTGATACCGCGCTGGAAACCTAAGTCTTGATATGAACTATAGGAAGGAAGGAAGGAAGAGGAAGGAACTATAGGAAACTATAAAATTTATAAAAGTTGGTAGTACTCATCGCATTACAGAATATTACTATATAGAAAATTCCTATCATACATAGATGTAAACATTCAACTATAATTCATAACAAAATAAGACTGCAGTTAGCGGTGCTGCTTAAGTGTTCACATTTAAACTTCCTTTATATGGTTCAATGCGCAATTTATTGTTTGTTGTCAGAAAAATATTATTTCCTATTTGTATTGTGTATCATATCCGGAAAAAGACAAATACGCAATTGCGGAAGCCTATGTATACAACCGCACTTTGAGGTCTTTTGTTTGTTATAGACTATAACAATAAGTTATAAGTATATTCTGCTAACTATGAATTTCGCGTCGCTTCCTTGGATCTGTGCAAATTCAAAACTAAACTCTAAAACTGTGCTCGCCATGAATAGCGATTAAAACATACAAAACACAATTATAAATATTATGTTTTTTCATTAACTAGATAAAAAAGAACATAACGACCATAAACAAAGCTTTTCTCGATTAACAAATTCATAAAAATCACTAACTCCGATATCTCAACGTCTTTGGAGGCAAACCCCCCTCAAAACATAAAAACATTACGATAACAGAAATAATAACAGTCTCGAAATAAACAAATATTAAAATATATCTGATATCGACTTTGTAAAGTAGCATAAGTGATTCTAGAAGTTTGATCAGGTTGATTCCTATCAAAATACTTCAAAAATATAAAAGTTATGTTATGTATAAACGATATAGAAGATTCTTAAAAACTGTTTCGAAAAACTTCAAAGCATTATAAAAAACAAAGCAAAACTACAAAAACTTTTTAACTTCAAAATCTGGCTAGTTAAAGGAATGCAAGTCTAGTAAATGCAACAATTCAGATACAAAACTTGAATGAAACGTCAAAGTAAGCAGGTTTTCAGCATTTATACTCGTTGATTAATACAAAGCAAGCTGCAAATGACTACAATCATAGTCAATTATCTACAGACAAACACTTTTCTATTACGTATAATAACTAGATTATGAAAATGCGTATTATCTAATATTTTATTGACTTCCGGACACCATATGTAGTAAATAGCTTGAGTGGGTTAGACTATGGTTGTTAGTATTGCTTGTTCATCTTGCGAGAACGGGATTTTCAATAGGGTGACTTCTAACTTTTAAATAAAGAACTATTATTAATAAAAACACAATCAATAGATATGTAGTACAAAAGATTATAAACTTTGAAACTGTGCAAATTTTAAGTAATACACATGCCCTTGAACTTTAATAACGTGGCTTCTTCGGACTATCTATGGAAAACATGGTAAAAGTGTTCATAGTATAGTATATTCGACGGACGAATTGCTTGCAGCGGTATACGGTCAGTTTGGCAAAGGAGCGCGGATACTAAGGCTAATAGACTAAATTCCAAACAGGTTAGGGCTCCAGTGCAACATTCTCAGTCCTTTACCTGCAAACGAACTTTGAAACTGTTTAAATTTTAAGTAATACAAGTGCACTTGAACCTTAAAAACGTGGCTTCTTCGGACAATCGTTGTAAAACATGGTAAAAGTGTTCACATTATATTCTGAAGCCAAATGGTCTACCTACTAAACTTAAATAAATGTTACAATGTTATTTACTTTGTATAATTAAAATGCCAGTAAATACCTAGGCGGTGATCTATTTTTGATGCAAAGACAAAGCCTTCGCATGACTCTCACTAGACGTCCAACCTACTAATGATTTCATACGAGAAATTAGAAAATAGACTCTAAGTTAAACTTTAAATGAATTAATTATTAATAAAGGATTTAACAAAATTTCCATAAATTTTGTTGTTCACCTAAAGTTTAGTGACCAAAAATGAATGTACTAGCGCACGAAAGGTGTCTTCTTTGATAAATTTAGTTGTTTCTGCGAACTCCAGGTGGATTTTGAACAGTTTACAAGTAATTCTCAAGTATTAGTTCGTACACAGAGAACTTACGTCTAACTAAAGAAGCTTCATATTTAAATTATTGGTACCGTATCTCTTTCAGCAGGTTAGTACCTCCCAAACAAGTTATTGTTTAAGAAAAAGTAAGAAATAGTCAAAAACTTCAGTTTGACTAAACCGTTGCAAATTCTAAACGAAATGAACGACTACTTATTCTAAATTCTAAAAATAGTTAGGAAAAACTTAACTTTTAAAGAAAATCAGCATAAACTTGGCAATCTTCAAGAGTGTTCTGGTCTTGACACAAGTAATTAGAGCGATAGAGAAGTTATCATTAGGGAAGTGGGCGTTTAGTGATCACTGATTTCTTACCGCCAAATATTTGCAAAACGTATTCCCATGCCGGGAATCGAACCCGGGCCGCGTGGGTGAAAACCACGAATCCTAACCACTAGACCACATGGGATCTGTGTTCGCTGTCCGCGACAGCAAGGAAATGAGCAAACTGCCATTGGCGTCAATGTTTGTGTGTCTTCCTTATTATATCTATGCACCTATGTGGCTGGATTTAGAAATTTGTCGTCCTGATTTCGCGCTCCGTTGCACCGGAACAAGGAGGGCGGTGATGACCAGGCATCAAGACACCAAAAGTGGAAAACAATCAAAAAGAACCCAGAATTATAGAATCCAAGTGTTCCAATGTCCCAGGGAGGTGGTTGCACTGTCTATGTCAGAAGCTGCATTTTTACCGTGTACACTTCTAATTTTGAAAACAAATG
The DNA here is from genome assembly GCA_034691345.1 of Phasmarhabditis papillosa. Classification (NCBI taxonomy): domain Eukaryota; kingdom Metazoa; phylum Nematoda; class Chromadorea; order Rhabditida; family Rhabditidae; genus Pellioditis; species Pellioditis papillosa. The sequence goes on from JAQGAV010002869.1 coordinate 13,519, forward strand.
GGTATTTGTAGATGATTCCCGTACGAATACACAATATAATTAATAGGCTTGTGAACTAACCCCTTGTTTAGTGGTAACTGAAACAAAATGAATCAAAATAACTACATACTTAACAAAATTACCACTTTCGCAAAAAAGATCTCAAAAATCAAAAGTAACAATGACTTGTACTTGAATATTCAGTGAATGGTGGGTAGGAATACACCTAGCGAACGCTTATTGGTAAAAGGAACTTCACTTTATTCGAATAGAAAAAAATGAATCAAAAAGTATACGAAAACAAAGAAATGTTGTTTGTATAACTGTATTCTAGTCAGTAAAAGCCTGTAAACTTTTAGTTTGCAAAGGACTGCACGTGATATTTAGTCTATTTTTTTTTATTTTCACAACTTCGAATAGGGCTCACGTTTCTAGAAATCATCGAGCTTCCCTCCTTGTTCCGCGTATTCGTTCCGATCTTTTGAAACATTCTTTCGTGGCTCGTTATATTAGTCTTTGGAACGGTCTAAATAATGACATTATATTCAGTCCCTCGG
>JAQGAV010002870.1:0-14054 GCA_034691345.1 Phasmarhabditis papillosa
TTCCGTATATCAATGTATATCACATGACGGATGTTCTTGTTATTCTTTCCATCTTTGGGGCAGCTAGAAGTCGGTTTGCGGGAATCATAAAAGAACATTTAAGCATACATTCCAGGGTTCCTCAATCCGGCATAGGACGGGGAGGGAAGTCCTACTAATAAATACAAATCATATTTTTGTGTAACATACATGAAATGATTATGTTAATAATCCATGTTTTTGAATTCAAAACACAATTTGGGAACCATGGAAACGACCTAAATAAGGCAAAAAGGTATTGTATTCGATAGTGTATACATTTCAACCACCTTTAACTTTTACTGAATCTTCCAAATTCAGAAAAACCAATCTATGGAAGCCAATTCAAAGCCAACAGACGTGATTTCTCTTAGTTCTAGTTCGCCGGATATGATTGATGTAAGTTTTCTGATATGATAGCTAGGTATCCAGAGTAGTATTCTGCCGAGCTGCGGTGTTATATAACAATAAATGGAAAATCGGTATTACAACTCGTATATTTCAACCACGATCAACTCTATAGATGCAATATTTAAATGTTTTAATTATCATAAAACCATATAAAATCTCAAAAACGGTATAGTCGGATTCGAGAGTAATAATGGAGTGTTAAAACAAGAATGCCATTGAAAATGGCTCTGAAAGTATTTTTCGAAAACCGAAAATATATGCAAAAATTCCTTAAAATGCGCAATTAACACTCCATTATTCATCTTGAATCACATTATATATTCTCCAAGTATTCCACTTTGTTAATTGTTATGATAAACTTTGCTTTTAGAATCTTTGTTCTCCAAATTAGTTTCTACACTTTTCTATTTTTGAAACTTTTGTTCCATATTTTCAATATCATCAATGTTTTTTAGTTTATGTTAGACGTTGGGTCGAGCTCAAGTTATTCGTCGAACTTTGTATTTGTATATATTTCAAATATTCCATAGCTTTTTTTAATTTTTAACTATACCTTAATCGCATTTGGCATTCCCAAGATTCCCTTCACTTACATAAAACTATTGTGATAATCTTCGATGTACATTGCTCAATATAGTTATTATAATACATTTTTGTCTTCAATATTATGTTCTATCTTAATTATAACGGTTATAACATCTTATCTTAAACTTCAAAATTTTATGATTTTCTAATGTTTCGTTCAGATTCATCAGTTTCAATAATAATGGAAGACATGGACGATGGTCAGGAATTCAATCCGCCTAGTTTAAAGTGAGTAGATAACCGAGCTGAGTTTGATCTTAACATTACTTTACTTTGAAGTTTTTATTACATCGGAAAGACTAATCCAGGGCCTACTGATAAATCCAAAAAAACCTACCATGTATTAAGAAATGAAACATTTACAATTTTGCAATTTGGAAATGCATTTTTACAAAACTAACCTTCTACGATTTTGCGCCTCGGAACTTTGCACAACAGAAAAAAAAGTTATATTATATTATAAACTTAGTTTATCAATGTCTCAGTCCCTCGGATGATCAGTGTCGCATCTGTTCCACTCAGACCACTGAAGAGCATTTCGGAGTTAATTCTTGTCGAGCCTGTGCAGCGCTCTTTAGAAGAAGCGTTGCTGCTAATAGAAAGTACATATGCAGAAGGGGCAGTAACAATTGCTTTATACATATATGTATGTAAGTTTTAAAAATAATTATTAAAAGGAATTGGAAATAGAGGGCAGGCCTGCCTAGGTGTCCTAAATTCTATACAGCCCGAATGTTTAAGAATGGAAATTTTAGTGACGGAACGACTTTTTCCCATAGATCTGAATAATATTTTGCTCAATCGGAAGCTAGCAGCTAGGTGAAGTAACAATTAGTTTCTGGCAAGAGCAAAATTTAACAAGTTCAAATGGGTGTGCAGGATGATTCAGTGGTTTAGTTTAGTTTATATAGTAACAGTAGGATTTAGGTCTTTGTTTATTAGTAATATATAAAAATAGAAATACATTTATTTTATGCTAAGCGTTCTCCTGTCCTGACAGGGCTGGGGAATGGCCGGCCCTGGCCAATTTACCAAAATGTCGGCCCCGGTCCGTCAAATTCCCATCCCTGGTCCTGGATACTGCGCGGTAAACATAGTTCTTGCTAGAGACTATAGTCAGATTTAAAAGTAATACCGCCGTGTAGGCTGCGTATTTCGTCATTTTTAACACACTGCGCCTGCTGGCATTCTACGCGTGCGATATCAGCAGATTGCAAACTTGCTTTCGTTCGGCTTTAATCAGACAAAATATTGCAACACTCCTGATTATTAACACAGCCGTATTACTTTTGAATCCGACTATAGTAGGGTTCAGCTCGTCTGTAGTTGTTTAGTCTATTGCGAATAAAGTACCATGAGATTAGTGAATTAGAAATGATTCAACAATCAATAAATGGGATATTTTTTCACAACGAAGCTATAATTTTTAATAATACCATATCTAAAGCTTACTCAGTATAGTTCTTGCGACAGACTATATTACCGTTTCAGTATGGTGTGTGTACTGTTGAAGATTGTTTTTATAAACTGTTTATTCCGTATATCAATGTATACCACAGGACGACTTTTATTTTTATTTTTTCCATCTTCGGGGCAGCTAGGAGCCGGTTTTGCGGGAATCATACGAGAACATTCAAGCCACGGTTGCTCATTCCGGCTTGGAACGCGAGAGGGATCGAACCCACAACCTTTCCCCCTCACGGATTCTTATGGCGGCGCGCTACTAGCTGAGCTTCTTATATACATCACTCGAGATCTAGTGAAATTTGAACTTCTTATAATTCTTTCAATTCTCTAGTAAACTACTACTAAAGGCCGCAAAATTCACAAAAGAAACGTCACCCTAAATTAGTCATAAGTGAAACATTTATATAGAAACATCGGAAACTTTTGAAATATAAAAATGTGTCATTCGGGAAAACAAAGGATAAAGTTTACCTTCTTCCAGATTTCATCTCCAGAATCCAGTCCACCATCTACTTCTAGACAAAACTCGGAAAACGAGCCTCAAAATAACCATCAAAATACCAAGAAAGTGTCGGTTAGTTATATAAGAGACTTGGTGATTTGAAGTGGTGAGAGTCGCAATTTATATAAATTTATTATTCAAAAAACATTTGAAGAATGGATTGTAATTTTAGGCTGAAGCCTAATCTTCTGTATTAGAACCTCCGCCAATAGCTCCGAATCTCAGTGTGCTCAATCCAGAGGTACGGTAGAAGTAAATGTTTTAAAACTGATAATGATAAAAGTTGCAAGTTTATTCTAATACGATGTTGGCAAGACTTATTGAATATTGACTATTTTTTATATTTTAAATAAGTTAGATCTTACATGGTTTACGCAGTATGTAAACACAGTAGTAAAATCAGTTACATAGTTGCTCTAAATACTAATAGAACATCTTTGAATGAGTGGTTACCCTTATATAAAACAAGAAAGTCGTCCGTCGACTATAAATTACATAGTCCATAAGGTGGCATGAATTTTGCGCGTTTCTGTTGACTAGACGAGTAGACTGTTGGTAATTTCGTAGATTTCACAAATATGTCATTTTCGGTAGGGTATTCTGTCGTGGTGGAAGTGGAATCTCACCTGAATCTGATAAAAATAACTAAATATTTTGAGCCCTGTGCACAGGCTTCCTTTCCACTAATCCTGGGTCTAAGCGTTGAGAGGGCCCGGGCCTGCTAAATACTACCAGTAATCAACTTAATTTCAGGTGAATGTGGTGCTCTTGCGTGCACAATAAAAAAGAACAATCCATTGTACCATTTCGAAGGCTATCTGGACAAACAGGAAACGGCCAAGAAAGTTATCAGAGAACCGAGGCCGGGAGCGGATCCAGTGTTTTTATCGGGTAAGCAAAGAGAGGAAGATTGTATGTGACTAATGTTTTTTAATGAAACCTCTTCATTCACATATTTGAAGCATTTACTTGCGTTATTTTTAACACTGCGCCAGCCGGCATTCTACGAGCGCGATATCAGCAGATTGCAAACTTGCTTTCGCTCTGCCTTACTGAGATAAAATATTGCAACACTCTTGCTTATTAACACGGCCGTATTATTTTTGAATCCCACTATATATCTATTGAACATTCTGAAAACAGCAAAGTTTCATCTTGACTAATGTTTTTTCAATGAAACCTCTTCATTCACATATTTGAAGCATTTACTTTTGAGCTATCTATTCTGATGTATGGTCTGTTTGGAAACCCAAACTGCATTGCGCCGTCCTCTTTAGGCGCGCGGTGTTGCAAAATGTAGCCTTCAAAACATTTAATTTAATATTGGGCATGTCTATTTTGAAGGCAAATTCTCACAACACCGTGCATCGAGTAGGGATGCAGTCTATGTTTTAAAACAGACTATATTATATTATTCAAATCTCATTTCAGGCGACATTCTCTACTGGGATCGACGTGGCTACTTTTACTTCAAAGATAGAATGGGAGATACGTTTAGGTGAGAAACTATAGTCTGTCTTCAAACCTACGGTGCGCGCGCCGTTGCAGAGATGGGCAGCGGGAGCGCGGACCGTAGGTAAGAACGACTATATTTAGTTTTTTTAGAAAGATTTCAGAAACCAGCTTATTTGTGACCGGTCCCGAGTTCAATATGTCAGAATAATCTCAGAATTAAAAAGATTGTCCCAAATTTATTCGAAGGTTGTTCAATCAAGTTCAAAATTTATTTCAATTTTTTCAGGGTACTCGAAATTTCAAATGTCCGAGTTTCAAAATTGTTAAGGTCAATTCAACAACCTTAGTTTAATGCTAATTTTTTTTTGAAATGAAATAATATGCTAATGCAAAAAGAAAGAAATTAGAACAAAAAGTCATAAGATTCTTATTCCAGTGATATATAAAATTGAAAAGCAACCAACAGTTACTGTGTGAAAGTTAAACTATTTAAACTAAAATAATTTAGTCTTTGAAAACGGACCGGCTCGTCTGGAAATTTCCAGACCTCGACGAGACCCGGGCCAACCTTTGCGTTGTCGTTAACAAATAACCTCTTTTTCTAGATGGAAAGGCGAAAATGTGTCAACAACCGAGGTGGAGGCAGTTCTCTGTGGAATACATGAAATAGTTGAAAGTACTGTTTATGGAGTAGAATTGCCAGGTATGCAGTTAGTAGATTCAAAAAAAAGTCAGCAGCGGAGATTTAGCGGGGCGGCCCGTGCCGGCTTCGGTAGTCAAGTATGTAGGTAGTCGGTAGGTATGCTGTTAGTAGATCCCCAAGGGTTGAATCGCGGAATATCTACACTCAGCAGTACGTGTTTCAAGACGGTTCGGTAAGGTGGTAACGGCCTGTCCCGGACCTGGTCACGCACCGAATTTCGAGTTATTCGACCGGGCCGCGCAAAATTACTACAGTCCGGCATGTGAATAACACCGCCCAATTTTGTGAAGTATGGCCAGAAGTATGTTTTTGTCGCAGAATCCTAGAGATATTCGACCAGGGCCGCTTTATTAAATTGTAACTCGTTAACCTAAGAATGCAATGTTTTTAAACAATTTTTATCTAGATCAGAAAAAAGTCTGTACAATCTGAGACAATGTTCAAAATAGTCCCCCTATGTCCCTTTAAATCTAACTCTCCATTATCACCCGCCCCCAGTAAAACCAGCCGCTACCGGCTATTACCACCCGATACCAGCGATTACCAGCGGTTACGAGCCTTTCCCGCTGGAACGCACAAATACCAGCCGCTACCAGCAGTTACCACTTTGTACAGCGATTTCCAGCGGATACCAATAGTTACCGGTAGTGGCTGCGTCTCTCAGAAATTTTAGTTACCGGTAACTTTAAATATTTCCGCTCTTCTCTCGACGCGTGCCTTTCGCTGGACAATGCAAGTCATCCGTTGCTGGGAGAAGCTGGTAGAATGGTCCGTATCTGATCAACTTGAGCATATTTCTGCATACAGACTGTATTATAAATTTAAATTTTAAGAAAGGTGGAAGAACAAGAATTATAAAGGAGAACATTGCTGCTATATAGAGAGATATGAAACATTTCCTTCAATGGCAGACCGCTCATTTCTGAGTCGGCCCGCTAGTACGGCCCAGACCTCTCAGAGCCGGGCCGGGCCCAAGGTTTGAAAATAAGAGGCCGAAAATTATCTAAAGGTTTTCGGCAATCACTCGGGCCTGGTCTAGCCCATTTGAGAGGTCTGGTGCGGCCCCAGCCGCGCCGATGGACAAATTTCTCAGGAAACAGTTGAGTAGTCTGTACAAACGATCTATTTTTTTCATCTTGATAACCATGTTTCAATATACTCAAATGTTTCAGGCTGTGAGGGCCGTGCCGGTATGGCAGCTCTGGTTTTCTCTTCCGAATTATTTATTGAATCTGGATTATCGATTGATGACGTCATGAGGAAAATATACGAAGAATTGACTAAAACTCTGCCATCTTATGCAGTTCCATTGTTTATTAGAATACAGAAAACACTGGATAAAACAGGTTCGAACTGAAAGTCGACAAAAATTTATTTTGAACCTAGTAGATTCAGACCTTTCTTCTTGTGCCGGGCCGGATTCTGTAAAAAAATTGCCGTGCCGGGCCGTGCCTTGGATCTTCTTCACCGGTCTTGGGTCTTTCGTGAGTGGTCTGAGTACAATGATAATGAAGTTTAAAGAAAAAGCTACTAAACTACCTTCATAGCACATTTTACAACACAAATAGAAACATTTGCATCGGACACTTTAGCATCGGACAGTTTAGCGATATTCTAAAAGTGATTAAAGGGACATGGCGCCGGCTTTTAAGCAATATCGTAATGCAATCGAAGAAATGGTTTTTACCCAGAAAAACATCAATATTCGACCTTTTTGCTATATATAAAGCTTATTATAACTTATAAAACTATTGTTGAATTAAATAACAAATAATATTAGAAATAAAAGAAAAAGTTAACAATAATTTATTTTGAATCTAGTATAGACATAAATACTAAAGTTATTGTACTAACTTCATAGCACAGTATACAATACAAATAGAAACATTTGTATCTGACATTTTACTAAAGTTCCCGTTGATCACAATGATTACAAAAACACATGAAACCAGACCTCTCAAATAGGCCGGACCGGGCCCGTGTGATTGCCGAAAACGGACCTCGGGCCCGGATCAGCCCAGCCCGGCCCATACCACTTACGGAGCGGTAAACAACCAATCAAGAATAATAAATATGTATTTACACATAAATGAAATATATAAAATGGGGAGGAACTATCTATTATGATTGAATTTTTACAAGTACAATACGAAAATACGTGGATGGGACAATTGCACGATTTTTCGATTATTATTTTCAACCCTCGATCCCGACCCGGCTCTGTGAAGTCTGCATGAAACTAAACACTAGGTAACCAAATACATTGAAACATCTTATTTTCTTATAACTTACTATCGACATGCTCATTTCAGGAACCTTCAAAATGAAGAAAACTGATCTTCAGAAGGCTGGTTTCGGCTATTTGGAGGACTCGACAGTGTTCTACTTGGAACAAAAGATAAATAAGACATATCTACCAATAACGGAAGAAATAAAATCAGCTATTGAGAGAGAAACATTTAAGTACTAAAATATATTCTGAATCAGGTCTGAAGGTCATTGTTCAACAACAAAATGGTGGTTGAACAATGGCCCGTTGGCTCCTTCAATCCTCCAGAAGCGCGACAAATACTGCTGCTTTGCGTCTTCGAAATAAAACTGTCTATTCTATTTTATAAACAGGAGCTAGGTTCTCAGGGCAGCATCCTGGGGTGCAGCGGGATTGGGAGCCTTTTCTTCAATAGTACATTCATTTTAGCATAACCTCACCTCCCACCAGGATAATGCGCGGGACACTAGCTCTTGATATAAATTATTGTGTGTATATAGTCAGAGCCAAGAGTAATAATGGAGTGTAAAGAACTCAACACTCGTCTGAGCCCCTTTTGCGAGTACCGCGCCGCTACTCTCCGTTCGGCTACTCTCCGTTCACCAATGCACTTTGCAAGTACGCGCGTGAAATTTGCCTGGCGCGGTGTTAAAAATCCTATAAATACGCAAGTGACATTCCATTATTACTCTCGGCACATACTTTATTCTTAACAAATTTACAATGTTTTTACTACTTCAATCGCTTTCCCTGTATTGTTTTGATAGAAGGAACAAACTAATTTCATACTTTTCGAATTTACGGGTTCTATTGATTACAATGTGATTAAGGTGCTAATTTTCTGTAGAGAATTCCATGATATATATTTATATATTATTTTAATAGACGTTTATATATTTGTAACAGTTCGGATCTCGAATAAAGATTCATATTTCATGGAAGTGAACACTCTAATAGATATCCTTGTAAACTGTTTTGCAAGTATCAACACTCTGGTAACCCATATGATAGGTAAATGCACTCACTACCGAAAAACTAAAAGTTTCGGATGAATCCAAGTGTTTTCTTTTGTTATAACCATAATCATCAGGTGGTATAGTCGATAACAAATAGAAAACTGAAGTGCGCGGTGTTGTGTAGTGTTTGTAAAATCGCTCGTTTTGTGGTAAAATTAAACTTCCATTATATGGTTCGATGCGCATTTTTTTGTTTTATGTCAGAAAAATATTATTGTACTAGTTTTATTTTGTATCATGTCCAGAAAAAGACAATTACGCAATTGCGGAAGCCTATGTATACCACCGCGCTCTATAGTATTTTATTTGTTATATACTATAGTATAGTCTGCGGCCAAGGCTTAAGCAAGTATATACGGTACGGACTGCAATTGTTACAATGATATATATATATATATATATGTAAAATAAAGTTTCCAGTTAAATTATCGCACTAATATTTATCGTAATCCGTGTAAGAAGCATGGTCAATCAAGGGTACGGACAGTTTGCACACTTTTGAAGAAAAAAAATACAGTTGCAGCATTGATGTGGCCGATATGGACCAGTTAACGAGCCACCGTGTAATATTGGGATAATACAACTCGTTTCTTATTGGTACATATTTATGTGATATAATGCTGGAAAACTGGGATCGGAAAGGGCCAACAAATTCGAAAATCTAGCTGATGTGTATTTTCATGTTTACTTCTTTCCGTAGATGCTTTACTTAGATGAATAATCTAGATTGAAGCTGTGCAAAAATTAAAAGAACCAAATGAAAATTGGACTTCGCAAAATACTTTTTCCACTTAACTTATATCTTGTACATGAGCCTGCATTTGAATGGCGTAATAATGTTCTTGCTCCATAGAAATGCCCTCCGCAAGTCGAACATGTAAATGGCAATTTATCTCTACTATTTCGTTCCACCTTTGGGTCCATAGGCTTAGGCTTGAAATTCAACTTCAACCAAATCCTGAAAGTCAAGCCTAAGCCTAAGTTCGCCAACGGAGCCGGTGGGATTAAAGGACTGTGTTCCCATTTTAAACTTAAAGTTCATTTTTCACAGGAAAACTTTAACCAAATCATTCGAAAAACCTCAGTTGCACAGATTGAGTTATGAACTTTCCAATAATATATAAAGTAACTTGAATTGCTTAACAAAATAAACCTGGGTATGAGCATTAAGATTTCACCATTTGAATTTGCTCTGTCCCGTTATGTTAGGGCGCGTCGAACCTTAGAGTGTTGTATGAAACGTTTATTTCTATTTTCAGCCTAAGCCGCAACCAATTGCTGCATACGTTTATTTCTTGATTCATAAATTTTTGAAACATTCACCTTCCGAGTTTTCGCCTTCGCGGTGGGCAGGTGTACTTGCACTAGTGGGAGTGAAGAAATGAGCAAACGAAAAACAAGAAAATGCATTCTATTTAAACTAGATTCACCTTGTTATTGTTTTAAGATTCTGGTGAACTGGCCGATACCTTCAGTAAATCGCGAGATCCGAACTAGTTTCTGGTTGTGAAGGTTTTCACGAAATCATTTCCTGAACTTAATTGTTTACACGTCCTGTTTAAAAACTTCTATAAAACGTTTTTAGAAAATAATATAACGATTGTTTACGAAATTTGCTAGGCCTTTTCCCAGAAGAAAGAAACAAATATGGTTCTGAGTTAAATATTTTTTAGTTTTATTTGACAATTATACCTAGATAAGGAAATTACAATGTTACTTCCAAAGCCTCCGATGCACTATACTCAAATTTAGAATCATAAATTGCTAATTTACTGGTTTGAATCTCGTTAAACTTATTGTTGCTCAGTGATTGACAACGACTTTGGTAAGGTTGACTTTTTTTTTGCAGTTTTTTGTTGAAAACCAAGTTTTCTCTATCGAATAAAACGAGAAACATTAAGAAGAATGCAGTTACAACGTTTAGGCTATCTTCCCGCGTAAGAATGTTTTTGCTCCATACAACTGCACTCCGCAAGTCTAACATATAAATGCCAATTCATCTGTTCTATTTCGTTTCAGCTTTGGCTCACGGCTCGCCAACGGAGACGGTGGGATTAAAGGACTGTGTTCTCATTTTAAAATTAAAGTCACAGCAACGCTTTAACCGAATCACTCGAAAAACTCAGTTGCACAGATTGAGCCATGACCGATATATAAATTTACATGAATTGCTTAACAAAATAATCCGGGGTATGAGCATCAATATTTCACCATTTAAATTAGCTCTGTCCCGTTGCCTTAGGATGCGGCGAAGACAATTGCAGACCTCTCATCGGGCCGGGCCGGGCTTTGGAAAAAGTTGGCGGCCCGGCCGGATCGGGCTTTTCACAAAAACCTCATAACAATTTTTTTGATTTTTCACAATTTTTCAACAAATTTTTTAGTAAAATATGAAAAATATGCAAAAATTGTATAAAAATATGAAGAAAAAAAATACAAAATTTTATCAGAAATTACTATACACAATACACTCCGGCCAATTGTCGCGCTGCAATGGTGTGCTAGCCGCTCACGACCGCGACGCTTCGAGCCACTGAGAAGATTAATTCGCATTAATTTGAAGTTCAATTTGAACGCTTTGTTCTGCATAACGATAAGTCAATTTTACTTAATTTATATGTCATTGGTAATGCATAACTTCTTTTTTGATGTATATCACATATTTTTATATTTTTATTCAAAAGGCTTCTCTTTTTTTAGGTAGTTATGTGAATGAATATTTATTTTTGCGAATAAGCATCACGCTAACCAAAAATATACTAATTTTGCGAAGATGTGAATGTATGCGACAAACATTGTTTCTTGTGAATTTACTTTGTTTTCGCAGTCACTTTGCTTTCCTTTCGTTTTCTTTATTCACTTACTTCTTATTTGAATAATAACTTAATAATAATAATTTGATTTACTTAAATTCGTTTTTTAGTAATGCGTCTTACTCAGCTTCCTAATGAGCTTATTGCTCATATTGGTTCCTTCTTGAATTTTGAAGAAAATTTCCGTTTTGGATTGGTCAACAAGCATATTCATGCTGTACTGAAACGGGATGGTTTGAACAAACCTCAAGTTCATACTCTCCGGTTAGTTAGTTATTTAGTTTCACCTAGGTAAAAGGTTTGAGAAGATAGTTTAGGACAGGAATATACGAGATATACCCGTCTCTTATTATTTTATTATTTTAAGACGCTCATATTACTTACTAATGGAAACTGTTAGTAGCATTAACTTGACCGAGCAAACATACATATCAATTAATATGTTGTGGAACTTTACTCTCGTCAAATACTTTTCATTAATCAAGGTGTTGATATTCGTACAATATGATTTAATGTGATGGAAAACTCTATTTTCTAATTATTATTATTTATTTCTAGCCTTTTCGACAACGACCACGGTGACAACAAGCCCTATCTATCATGCCATGTCAGCTTAGATGAACATGGTAAACGGTTTGATCTGCAGAGTTGTGTATATGGAGAAGCCAAGGAAAAGAGCCCAATAATACTGGACTTGATCAACAAGGTGGTTAAATTATTGAACTTATTTTACATATTCGTAATTATTTTTTCAAGTTTTAAAGGTCAATTTTAACCATAATTTATGACCATTCAGTTTCGCTCGATCGACCGGCTAGGACTCGAATGTCTACCTATTCATATTTATGAAGGATCTGGATGGGATATCATTAAGGCCAAGATTAGGTAAGCGGCGTTTTAGTTGAGAATTCACGGAAATTAATATATCGATCCATTTAATTTTATTGTTTAATAAAGTCGTCAAGCATTTAGGCTTAGGCTCACTTTTTGGGCTCTCAATTTTTCGTTTCTCGAGAAACAGTCTTGAAGATTCTGAAGCAGTTCAAGTCTGTGGAGATTCTAACTAGCAACATGGATAAATCATATATTAATGATGAGGTACGGATGAATTAGTATCATTTAATATTCGCAGACTATCCACGCCAGATTATTCAACCGCCCGGCCCTGAAAAAATCATAGAGTTGTTTTTTGTCATAGAGTATCTTTTCTTTCGTCCATTGCCGTAAAGTTAATTCAAATCTATATTTTGATAACTTTTTTTACCCACATATTGGGCCCGTTCACATTCACAGCCCTGATCCACGCTATGCACACTTTCCGTGTTATATCACTGCATTCTGAAATATTTATGTTTTTTTTTATTTTTCGCGCAACTGAGTGCAAAAGGTACTACTGTGTTCTTCAAAGGGGAGGATCCTTTTCTGGACGTTTCAGTCTCCGATGTGACCCTGGATTATTTCTCTAAGAATTGTATTCCTAAGGAAATCCAGCAAAGGGGTCTACTCACAGATATTAGCTTTGGAAGGATTAAAAAGCTAATTGAGGTTTGTTTTTGTCATTATTTATACATTTAATATAACTTTTGAAAGATTTTATCAACGGATATAGTCATCGCCAAGAGTAATGATGGAGTGTAATGAATTCAACGCTCATCTGAGCCCCTTTTGCCAGCACCGCATCCGCATCTGGCGGCTACTCTCCTTTCAATATTGTACTTTGCAAGTACGCGCGTGCAATTGGCCTGCATGTGCGAGGTTAAAAATACGCAGGTGACACTCCATTATTCCTCTTGAATCAGACTATAGAAACCGAGCAAGAGACCAATTTAGTACTCTATGAGACAAAAGCAGCAAAATAATGGTAATATCAAGTGCATCTGTATATTTAGGATGCTGTCAGCGCTGGAATGACTGAACTCAAATGGGATTTTGGATATCTGAAAGATGAACAGTACCATGAGGTGCAAACATTTTTTTCGGATGAAACATTTGATGAATGGAGCGCTAAAATGAAGATGCCTCTTTATCCAATGTTCGATTTATGGCAGCCTTATAAGTGGCCACTTACACCATTGCGCAGATTCTACGTTAGTTTCATTTTATATTTTAGGGTGGAGGAATCACGGGTGGCGCATTGTTGGCCAATTGTTGGGAAAATTTTAATGACCAGACCGAGTCTTTTTGACCGAATTTATTGATTATGTAGCTCAAATTTCTATTTGTTTTAACTTTTTGGGAGCAAATATATGACGGCTGCCAAATTTTTTCATTTTATGTAACAGGTGGTGTCCGCAAATTTTTCTTAACAAACTTTTACGCGAGGCCTAGGATGATTTGAAGAGCCCTCTGGATGATACATTATTTTTGAATCTGGTTTAATCACCTTCTGTTATACACTAAAAATGATTAAGTATCTAACGAGAAGTTCTCCAATATAAAACTAACAATAGTCTAGATAATGATTGAATCCTTTTAAAGATTCAGATTCACCATCGCGGAACGTACGAAAACAATTTCTCCATTACATTTGGTGTCTGTAAACCTATCGGATATATTGAAGACGTTGGTTTTTCTAGCAATACAACATTAAATTCGTTTTATTTCATTTAATACATAATCAATGTTTTTAAAGTATTTTATTTATTTCCCGTTTCACTCGTATCAAAACAATAGTAGATCTTTTCTAACATTGAGTCTTCGGGTGCACGAAACATGGGATAAATAAGGTCGATGATTACCCAAGCCTTCTGCAGCTACTCAGATCCTCACACAACCACTAGGCTAAAACACCGCACGCATCACATATTTAATACAA
>JAQGAV010002871.1:0-14050 GCA_034691345.1 Phasmarhabditis papillosa
TGATTAGAAGCGCAATTTATTGCTTGTTACTAGAAAAATATCATGGCGTCTTTTTGCGATGGTTCGATTTCATAAAACCCAAATACGTAATTGCGAAAGCCCTCGTTTAACACCGCACCTTGCAGCCTCTTTCTTGTTACAGACTATATATACTTCTTGATATGCAACATAAGGTTACAAAAAAGCACCGCTATATTACACATACTAATGCTGTGGGAATCGGTAAATCTGACAAAATTAATGTTTTCCTTTATAGTATCGAAGCCTAATTATAAGTATAAGTTTTGTTATTGATGAAAAAGTGTTAACCAATGGCAATATTGTTTTGCACACTGCAAAATCCTCCACTTCATATTGTTTAATCTCAACTATAACTTTTGTAAAGCATCCACAGCACAATTTGTTACACACATATCATTCTTATCTACGATATTATTCCGCTTAAAACTGCCAAAATTCGTGTTCAAACTACAGTATTGCATCAATATTACAACATTCTAACATCTTACAAACAGTTGTGAATCATTTTATGGACTAATCTTTTTCATGTCATTGTACTTATTATTATGTTACGTAGAATGAAATCATCGCTACTGGTCAAATTCTCTTCTTATCTAGACTCTCCGGAAGTAAAGACTAAAGAAGTGGGTGTCTTGTGATTATCAAAAGATGAACTTCTTATTAATGAATCCGGGGTTTCACTGAGACTCTTAAATTAAAGTATGGTTCTTAGTTATTATTCTCAAATGGCTTGTTTAATAGAATATGTAGATAGATTCACACATTAGCGGATGAAGGAATAAACAAAAGTACAACAAAAAACAGATTTTCTCTGAACCATAAATCAGTTTATGGATAGATAAAACATTTAGATAGCAAATTTGGGGCTTATAGAAAAAACCTTTTTGAATTTGAACCCTATATAATATTTATGTATGACTGAGGTTGAAAACAAATAATATATATGTTTGGATAGCAAAAGGTCTGTTATAACTAATGTCTTGGCCGATTTGCACAGCAAATTCAAGTTGTAAACAGTTTTCGCAGTCTCATTAGCTGCGATTCAAGGTAGAAACAGAGTTTTGGAGCTAGAATATTGCTGGAAAGTAATTATTATAAACTTGGTTTATATTTTATAAGAGATTTCGAACAACGTATATCCACTTTAGTGAGGAATACCAGAGCGTTACAGAGGTTTAAAGTTCACCTACTTTTGTAAAAAAAGAATGCCAGTTTCATACTAAACAATGACAGTAAAAATATACAAATAAACTTTATTTATCACTACCGCGCTATAGTCTATAGCAAACAAAAGCCCGCAGAGGGAGGTGGTATCCATAGCCTTCCGCAATTGCATATTTGTCTTTTTCTGTATATGATACAAAATATAACAAGTACAATAACTGCAGTGTTCTTTTTGTTATGGACTGTATCAGTATTGATCATAACTCTGTTTTGATTGCACAAAAAAATATTTTAACGAAGATCAGTCAACAAGCTGGAAATGAAAAAAATTATTCCTTCCAACTACCACTAAAGTTTATTCAGCTTTATGGAAATCGCCGGTAGAGAGAAATCCTCAAAAACTGACAGGTAGGTGTGAGAAACCAGGCGTTTTGTGTTTGTTTTAAGTTACACAGCAGAATGAAAAGAAGGTAAATAAAGACAGGTAACCAACAGAGCTAAAAATATAAAGGTTATAGCAAACAGTTTAAATAATATAAAATAGGGTAAATTGATTGCTCCTTCTGGAACTTTAAACGCCAGATCTGTGAAGTTGCATTTCATAAGAAAAACTCTGCATTATAGTCTTCGTGTAAACCTTAAAGTAGTGATCCCAAATCGAAGATTTTTTAACAAATTTAAATAAAAGACAGGGTGTACAAACATCTGCCTATGAAAAACATAATGTAAATAGCATACTTTTAAGGTTTCAATATTCTGAAATAAACGAATAATTCATTCAAACCCATTTAGATACATAAATATAGTTTTTAATGAGAAAGAGACGCATTAACGCTAATTTTGCAATTGATTGTTTTAAACTTTACAAAGTTTATTAATTTTAATATTACCTAAAATAGCCACAGCCTTTCTTCTAATAACATTTGGCACCTAGGCGCGTGAGTAAAACAAACAAAACTAACAGAATGAAGGTGAGAAAATAGAAAAAGAACAACTTAGCATAAAAAATATTATATATTTTAGTCGAGGAACTTTGCTAGTTTTAAAAGTAGACTTTTAAATACGAAGTATGGAACTATATATAGAATATAGAATATAAGTTCGTCAAATAGTATAAAGGAATCCATAGTAAACGTTTCAAGTTGTTCTAAGTTATTCAAAATGATTGCTACACAGTAAACTCTCGGGCAATTGTTCGATATAAACAAATACACAAACAATTACATTAAATGAAGCAAGCTATTTTCTAACACTTAAAGTAGGCCTTGATCCTCTTTAAGATTATCATCATGATTCTTGTCATCAGTGAATAGACGGAGTTGGCTATAAAAGCAGTGACTCAGCAATGGTATGTAAACATTTTAAGTAGAAATGTATTGAAGATGAGTGTCGCAAACTTGGCTTCGACTTTTCTAGTACACAATATGTAACAGACAAAAACAGTTTATATTTCTAGCGGGAAATGTTGCACTCCAGCTATATAAATTTTTGAGAAGTTTCGACCGTTAGTCAAGAAGACTGCGGACAAACAATGGCTAGTACGTAACAAAACAATCGGGATTACGTTTTCGTCTCAGACTTATTAACACCACAAATAAGCCATAGACCTAGAGATTATGTTTTCAGATCATATGTTTCTCCTAATTACACCATATATTTCAAAAAATTCTAATTTACTCCGAATTTCAGCTTCTCATGTGGTTTTGTATTCTTAAACGCATTACCTAATTACGCATGGCCGCAATTCAATGAAATAGCAAAAAGGGCCAAAGAGGAGGTGATCGAAACATTTCACTACGCTAAATTAAATGTGTACAACTTTCTTTCTCTATTTTGAGAAAGAAAGGTTCCGTTTTCTTTGAGTAGAGAATTGACTACAAAAAGCACTACTATCGAGAACAAAACTCTGGAAGCTACATACTTTGAAAGTTGGAAATAACTTTCTGCAGACTGATGTAGTATCCAGTTTGTTTATAAGAGAAAGTTTGGCATATTGTTAAGAAAAGATTAGAAACTATAAATATAAGCTACCTACAGAATTATACGAGTAAACACTTTTATGTAACAAATATGTAGTTTATGCGCAAAAAAACATATAAACTATCATGGTACATTTATATTTTCATATCTCTTTTTTCGGGTACCTACGACATTGGAATTGGAATACTAATATAGAAAAGGCCACAAGAACTATTCGGCGAATGTGTTACTTAGGATTAAGAAAAAGGTTGAATATAACAAATTCAATGTTTTGTATAGTTTTAAAAATGTGTTATAATAAATATTTCAATGGGTTCATTAATGGCAAATGAAAAGTAAGATTCATTCATCGAAAAATTTAAAAGTTGAATTGCAATACAAGTGGTTAGTACAATTGGTTGTATAGACATTATTAGAGAATAGTTGTATTAGACTACCTTATTTTCCAATATATCTTATTATCTAACACTGAGATATGAAGAAATTAACATGTAACTCGGTGGAGCGTCGAGGAATTGTTACCGTATTAGATGTAAAAACAAAAACATTATATGAAATTAAATTCGCACTAATGGTTCCGTTTTAATTCAAATTGTGAGCGAGTACTTTAGCCTAGTGGTTAAAGCAGCGGTCTCTGAATCCGTGAGGATATGAGGCTGTGGGTTCGACTCCCCGTAGTTGCAGAAGGCTTGAGAAACCATCAGCTTATTTATCCCATGTATCGTGCACTCGTAGACTGAATGTTAAAAGGAGCCGTCTCTGCTACGAAGATTCCGGAATGAATGGCCGAATCCCTGCCTCTAAGAAATTATTGTGTGATATGTGCGATTACAGGAAATAATTTACTTTATGCCTTTTGTGCGCAATTGAGTCGCTCTATTTCAGTATTCCAGTCAAAGACGAAAAATTGTGGGATCCCGGACCCCCTAATATAATTAGGTGACCGCTTTAGTGAAGAAACACGATAAATAGGAAAACATATCAAAAAGGATCGTAGATTAAATTTTTAGCTGACAGAAATCGGCTAATTCTGAAGATTACACGTACATTCAGCAAATGAAAAACAACATGATCGGATTATATGTTAAAATACTATGTTATTTAAAGAAAACATTAGGAGAAAAGTTGCTAAAACACAGTTTGATGCATAAAAAATGAATAAATGTCATTTTGTGGAGCGCTAAAATTATTTGTAGTCGTAATACAGGTGAAAACATAATGATGACAACAGCTCAACTTATTCAAATTGAAAAGTTATGAAAATCTATATAAATATCAAAATATTTGAAGAAAAACGAACAATTTTACAACATTTTTAGGCATCGCGGGCATCGTTATCTCGGGTTACTGTATTTCAGATATTCCAAAAGTTGCTGTGCCGTAAAGACAGCAGTTACAACGTTAAGTAATTAAATACATTTTTTCAAATAGTCATCAAATTATTGACATAATTAGAATCCCAATTAGTTTACCGACTAAGACAATGAAGAAACGTTTACTTTTTTTGAAATAGAACCAAAGCTTCTCTAGTAGTCTGGTTCAGTTGATACGTTTATTAATAAAAATGAAACACGCTTGGATACCTTGTAAGACTGATTGGCATTCAGTTCATTGCAAATTTGTTAGAGTAATTCAGATGCTTTTGAATTATTGGCCCAATAAGAAGACGGAGAGAAACTGTGCACCGGTAGTAAAAGTTGTGGTTTCAAATAGGGTAAACATGATTACTTTAATTTTGGTCTAATTTTGTGAGCGAGTCTATGAATTAAGAAATACTACAGAGCTCGGTAGTGAAAGGTTTATATTCCTGAATAATTAGTTGCTACAATAGCAAAAATATAAAAACGTGGAAATGAATAACAAAAAAAAATAAACAACTTTTGCCACAAACATTTTTAAGACAAAAAGTTCCGCCTTGCAGCTTCCTTTGCAAAGTCTTTCTATAACAATAAAAGCATAGACTTTGTGTTTAATTATCCTTTCTTTTATAGGACTGCATCTATCCGTAAACGGAACTCCAGCTAGCTTCTTGCTTATTGAGTACTTGGTGGGGGTGGCTCACTCACACACGAAGAAAAGTCACTGCTCTCGCGAATGAATATAAAACGAAACTTCTGCTACAGTAGCCAAATTTCAAAATAATGTTCTTAGATAAGGTAGCTACTATTAGAATCAATATGTTTCGAATTTTAAAAGGAGTCTAACAATTTGACCAACAAAAAAGTGAGCAGACCTGTTGCATATGCATATAAGTAATATATATGTTTAAAATTAAACCAACTTAATAATTCTTCTTTAGTAGGCTTACAAAACTAATACATATTTTAATAAGGAAAGCTCATTTTTGGAACCTTCAATTTAACAAGATCTCGTAAACCTAAATAAACCTAAGCACCCTTTTGTTATATTAGTACAGATTTATATTCGAGCTTCCCGGAAATAGGAATTGTTTACAACAAATGATACTCGGCTTTTAATGAATTCGCTGAAAGATATTAAGGTTATTTTGGAAAATCCTATGGGGAAAGAGATTTTGAATAGATTGGGAACATTGTTACAACTCGAAACGGCTTCTTAGTCTTCAACTCCGCAATTAAACCTATTCAAAACATTTACTGTTTAATATAGAGCCCTCAAAAAGAGATCCCGTTTTTCCCGGCACTTAATTATGTATAACAACTTGTCATGTTTTTCATAAATAAATTAGCAGAAACTAAACGGAAAGCGTGTTTTTCTCACTTTTAGTAAATTCGTCGGTAGTGAGAAATAAAGAAATGCCGGTTGCGGTAATAATAACATGCGGTATAATTATAGACTACTAAAATACACTATAATTATTGACAGGAAAAGAACCCACAGAGCTTTTAAGATAAAAGTAACGTGAGAAATAACAAGAGATGACTAATAATAAGTATGATTGCTGTATTTTGTCTAAGAATTGCTTTATAGAAGCACGCAGCTCTCTCGAACCTATGTCGGTTTGCAAAATTTTACGCTAAGGAAAAGAAAGCGTAGAATGGTTTCCAGTGAGCTTTAAACACTTCACAACTGTAATGGTACTAGAATTATTTAGATTCCAAATTAGACAATGTTGCTATAACAGATAAAAGAAAACAACCAATATTTAGTAAAAATTTCTGGATAATTGACAGTAATTACTAATTAGTATATAGTGGCTACTTGGAGGAATTCAAGTCATTTTAATTGGTTGATGGTTAAAAATATCGGGTTGATACTCTTAATACTTTTGTGGTTAATGTGTAAAAGTAAACCCAAAACCCGTAACAACTTTGATTACCTTGAAGTTAATTGAAGTTAACATCAAAGTGTGGGTGCAGTGATCCGCAACATAACACTATCATTGACTGAAAGGAAACAGGATGGAGGATAATTATTAAAGTGTGAAATTAGCTCATACCGCAAGGCAATTGTTCCTCATTTTCAACAAGTCTTATGCTATTTGATTGCAAAAATACAGGCTGAATTCATTGGTCAGAATTATATGAAAACCGCAAGAAACAACAAAAGATCTTAGATTCAAACCCTACATCCACATATGGACGGACACCTTTAATACTATCTAGTTATCGTGATCTCGCATATGATTTCCAAATAAATATTCAACAGAAGCATCATCAAATCTTGCATTTAAATCAATGCAAACTATATTCTCTATATATTTGGAAATAGCATCCATATTATCCAAGGTTTGTTTCTGTAAAAATTTTTTTTGAAATATGACATATAACGAAATAAATGGTGAATATATTTATGACAAAACTCAAATGTAGCCTCATTGTAGTTACAAGTTGGCAATCAACACAAAACGCCTTCAAAAAATATTTTCGCATAAAAATGTAGAGAAGTTGTTTTAGAAAAAACATTTGTATATAATAAAGAAGTTAAACGAACAAAAACTAAAACTATAAAAGGTTTATGTTAAAAAAAAAATATTCCTATAAACAATCTTGACAACTTGAAAACTATCAGAACCTATAAATGTTTCCTAGGTAATCTGACAATAAAAATGACTTCAAATATTTTGCTATGATAATTAAGTGCCATTATATACTTGTGAGACGCTATTCTTAGTTGGAAGTTGACTAGATTAAGGCATTGATTCTATAAAGATATAATAATTGCATACAAGGATTAAATAAGCAAAAGCTCGTTGAGGTTTCGAAGAACGAGGTGCAAGCTTATGTTTTAGTCAAGCTCGCTCCAAACCAGAGAAGATTTTCCGAATTAAGACCGGGATGAAAAGGGACGAATTTGGGTTGTTTGTGGTTAGCTGAAAGGGAAGCAAGCTAGTAGCTACATAGAGGCAAGAGATCGATACGCGAGAGCGCCCAGTGGGAACTAATCTTGAAAAAGGAATATAGCCTATGACCTGTCTAGCAACTCTCCATAAATGACCTAATCTATACAATCTACGCTGCAACTATCGCCTTTTTTAGACTTGTTTCAAACCAAATGAGCAAGCTAGTACATTTTCAGTTCAGAGTAAAGGTTTCATCGAATTATAGGATTAGAGAGTTCGATTAGCCGCACGCTCTGGCGTCAGAAATCCAGCTGGGTCCGTTCGAGCCAATTTACCAGATTCCGGCTTTTCAAGGATGCAAGAACTGCCAGTTATTTAGATAAATTGTATGGGAATTTATAGAAATTTTTAAAAGATACTTATTATTTATTGTTGGTATCACTTGAAGTAAACATTTCTTTAGTATATATAAGTTTCGGCCTCGTTCAAAATTACCCGATTTCGGCTGGGCCAAATTCTCTTGAAGCCCAGGATACTACTGGTTTAACTGGTTTACTTACGGGAATTAGGTGCCTACGGATGTGTTTTCTAGAGCGGAAAGATGAAAACATTGTGTTTATTTGGAGAAATGAGCGGAAAACATGGGATTGAAACAGATTTAGGGTTTCAATACTTATTGAAATATGTTTGAGGGTTCAACCAGAATTAATGTTGTTTTTTGTCTCATTTTAAACTAAAATAAAATATCTAAAGAAAAAGCTTAAAAACCTTTATAGTTGGAACAAATATTAGAGAAAAGAGTAAATGCTTCAAACAAATTTATAACTAAACTGTAGCAAATACCATAATAGATAGTCCTCTGTTATAGGTATTGAAATATTGGAATGCAAACAATCACTCTAGATATAGTTACTAGAGTTTTCGATCTATCTATGTAGTAGAGATGGGCGTTTCTTTCGGGCTTTAGTGAATAACTTTTTTCACCGAGCTCGGATTCAGCTAATTTTTTCAAAATGGAGCTATTATTATTAATAATAATAATACCAAAAAATAGTATGTAGTATTATAACTTGTTTGTACAGTATGAATTGGATAGAAAACTAAAAAAACCTCCGGTCTTTTCCCGTCGGAAACGTTATTTTGCTTTCTTTCACTTCATTTAGAGTTGTTTTCGTTATTCACCAATAAATAGTTTTCGACTTGTCTGGAAGAAAAAACGACGAAAGCTGGAGAGAACCGACAAACTGCGAAAAAATGTAGTAAGCGAGAGTAAGAACAACAAATTTAGGTGGAATCAACAGATTTAGTAGAGTCGCTAATATTTAAATAACAACAAGTTGGGTACTGTGGAGAATGTATTCTATTTTATTTGCGCAGAATTCAGAATGATTGTCCTAAAGCACGGATTCAGAGACCGCTGCTCAAACTAGAAGGCTAAAGCACCCGCACACACACACTATACTTCATGTTAGATATAACTTCAGTTATATAACGAAAGTTATATCTAATATGAAGTATATCTTTTATGCTGCGTTCATAGAAATGATTATGCTTTCTCTCTGAAATTAAGCATATACATTTCTGAAACATTAGCTCCTAGGACCAAATCACCTATTTAACCTAAATAATAACCATTTATTCTTCTCCATCACAATAATTCATTGAATCACACGGTTTAGACTCGCAAATATATTTAAAACCCTGTCTACAGTCTACTGTTTTCCATAGATTTGTATTCTTTTCCATATAAACACAGTCACGACCGGGATAGTGGGCGGAGCTAAGGTCGAAGTTCGAATAAGAAGAAAGCTGAAACAAGAATGATTGATAGGCAAATATCTTTTACCAATGTTATTGTTACAGTATTTCAAGCTTGAAGACAGAATCTAAAGAATTCAAAGTTTGTTATCTTAATGTGAATGGCATTTAATATATATATCTGTAAGCCAAATAATAACAAAAATCTATTTTAATAATTTGGCATTATCACCTTCTGTTTACTTGTAACTTACCACAGTACCATCCAACCATCTCCACTCAGCCAACGTTGCATTCCATTTGAGCCCTATTAAGGTGTCAGAAGCTGGTTTAATTACTATAATTATAATTCATTCAAATATAAGCTCAATTCAACGAAGTTAAAGTTCTTTCTAAAGTTTGTTGGAATAGTGTATGGTTACTAACAACTAACAAGATTAACATTATTTTGTAAACTTACAATTTCCTACAAATTCATTCTTTGTTTCATCTTCAATTTCTACCACAAGACCTTTATGTCTATTTAGACAGTTTCTCTCGGCCAACAACTCGTTTGCAGGAATATCAACTGTCTTGTAGCAGCCTGAAAGAATAGACTTTTGTTAGAGAGCAATGTCTTATGTTATATTTCCATTAAACAACCTTTTAGGCTAAATAGTGTTTTTACGACAAACCAGTGTAAATACTTCTTTGATTATTATTTTGTTACTGTTCTTTTAAAGTTATCTTTAGGATTTCAGATACATATGTTTTCACATTTAAGCAATTTCGTTGAGGGGATAGGCCATCCGTTACTAAATTCAGTCAAACGAGCTGGTCTCAGGTTCTGGTATGTATACCTGCAGTGGGAGCAGTTCTTTCATCACTTGTGAACGGCGAATAGTTGAGTTGGCAGAAACAATTAGCTAAAATTCAGAAACATTTGTTTTTATTTGTATTCATCAGACGAATGCTTGAAACTCATATTTGAAGGCAATATTTAAATATGTTGTTTTCATGAGCGATTACCATATTGCAATTAAAGTTGTCTTAACTTACACTTTTACGGTGTCTCTTAGTTTAAAGCTATTATTGTTACATAAACATTATACAGCAAGCTATACTTACCGCTACACTGTACATTTGCAAGATCATCTATTCCATTTTGAATTGAGTTCATCGCAAATCCCGGGGACGCCAGTTCTCCCAGTGATAATGCTGGTTCACCGTGCTCTTCTATGTAATCTGCAAACATAGCAATCTTCACTGGATAGAAGTTATTTTAGTTATCATGATTGCCTGTTAACTTTCAAAACCACGAAGTATATTTATGTTTTTCTTACTAACCGTAGATGATCAGAATTCCGTTATCATCTCTAAACTGGGCTGCTACGGTTTGTGGAGCATCGACACCGGCTGGACTAAAAGCAGCGTTTTAAAGTTTGTTAACATACTAAATATTGATAAATCATCAATCGCAAATTTATTTTGATTCACAAAGTTGCTTCGACAGTCCATAATTTGTAAGTTGTTATTTAGTTGTAACTTAAAACACATATAGATGAAAATAATATTAATAAGGTCATGTTATTATTTTGTAACCTACCTATAGGTAGTCGCCATCACCACAATTACTTTTCTAGCATTCAGTCTTCTGTTAGGGTTGGTGGGATCGAACTGATCTATAGCGAGACGAAGTCCCCTAAAGAGTTATACGTTTCAAATTATTTAAATACAATTTTTTTTTAACTTTTTTCCAAAACAAAGTCTTAAACGTTAGTTACTTCTGAATCACTATGTATTTTTTTAATAACAGTGTATTCAATTGTTATAAATTTTGCTAATTAAAAAACAAAAATTGGAATCAAACTTCAATTCCTGAATCGCTAGTGTGAATCACATAAAAATCTAACTTTTCTAAATCAATTCCTTTGTCATTTTTCTGATAAAAGTCATCGGTGTTGAGATTGAACAAATCTTGGCTAGAAGATCCAAGTGAAGCAGCCAACACAGCTTCGGAATTGTAGAAGACCACGCCTACTCGAAGGTGGTTTGGCCAAAATGAAGGACATTTAAGTTTGTTGAGGGGGAGTGAAATATTCGATAATTATGAAATATGCACAATGATCCCTTGTATTCAAAATAGTAACATTTGCAATAAAACCCACATCGTTAGTTCCTGGCGCCTGAACATTGAAGAAATATAGAAGAGTTAGCATTGTATCGTACATCTGTAAAACAATTAATAGTTATATAATATGCTGGTCCCAACAGATATGAAAAAAAGTTTTTTCTTTTAAATTTATAATTGCTCTTCACTTAAAAGTGATTTGTCTTTCCAAAATCAAGCGAATTCTTACCTCCGACAAACCGTCAGATCCCGTTTCGTTCGATCGATCGATGACAAACATGACGTCATTCCAAACACTTTCAGTGTCGCATCTAATAAAGTATACCTTTTACAATAACTTATTGTTTGCTATAACTGTATTGGAAACATTATTATAATACTTATTTTATTTATTCTAAATGTTACTTACTTGCACTGGGTATCAAAACCACTTTGACTGTCACTAGTAGTTGTAAGCAAAGTTTGAGTAGTAAACTTAGTTATCGTAGTAGGTGGCGGCTTCGTTGAGGTCGTTGGGCTTGCTGGGGACACTGCTCCTGAATCGGCAGGGAAGACTTTTTTGGGCAATAATAACATAGCTAACTATGTATTTAGAATTACTTTAAATTTCGAAATACTATTAACATAAACGGTGTTCTCTAACTAACTTGTAAACTTGCTCTTTACAAGATCAGCGATTGCTTGGGCGTCATCTGAACTCCAGATCCATGGTATCGGCAAAGCAGGACTTGTTGCTGTGAATGGGAATGCTGTGTTCTCTAAAAAAACATAAATTTTCCAAGTTAATATTCATAACAGTAAACAAGTTATCCTAAACACTTTTAACTTACCATTCAAGCCGACCGCAATTATTGAGTCATAAATACCAGTTTTAATTAGTTGAATAGCGGTAACGTCAGTACTGAAAGTATGTGTTAATAAACGCTAATACATAAAACATAAAGTATCAATTATTATTACAGCCTAATTTGACTGTATACCATAATATAATCGGCTTAGAGAAAATTTTAATGGAATAGATAAAGAGAGTTTGTAAGTATAACCTTTGAACTTACACCGCTGAAAAAAAGAGCAGACAACGATTTGAGGCATCGAAAGAACTCAGATCATTCAGCCAATCGACGAAACTGGAAAAAATGCATATCATTTGCGTCAAAACCATTTCCAAACAAGTTTCAAGATGAATTATACATTGCAAACTTTTAAAAAAAACAATTTTTGGTCAAACACACTGTGAGAATATAAATCGAACCTACTCTGCTAGAGAACTTGGAAACGGAAAGCTGGGATCTCGAAGTGCCGACAATATACCGTTCAAATCCGATAAACCCAGCATTGTAGCAAATTCTACAGAGTCCTCGTCGTTTATAAAAGAAGAATAGCCAAAATAATTGAGACTTGCATGGAAATCAATTGTCGTATCATTGAATAGATTTCGAAGGACCGATGCGACTAGATCTCCTTCCTGAAATTATTGTAATATGAATACGCAGCACTACCCAATGTAGCAACGCAGGACGTATATATATCTAGTATTTCTTATTTTTAGAATCTTATTGATATCAATGTTTTCTACGCATTTTTTACCAGATGAAGAACAAATATGCATTTATGTCAGATATTTATGATTAGTCCTACTTTTTCAAATATAAGTTAAATTTTTAACTAGCAGGCTGGTTTGGCTTACTTTAGCTTACCTTTGAGCTAGTTGGATCCCCGTTTATTGCTGTTTGATAATCTCCAATAACAACACAGTTTATAGGTACCGGAACAAGCTTTTCTTCTAGATTACCGATAACGGGGATAGCCATTCCAGGAAAAAAACAAGCTGAAAACATGTTTGCAAACTTTATATTAGCTAATTTATTAATGGAAGCAGGTATCAGTCACTATACAGTTCAAATCATGGCTTTAATTCAGATAAAACTATGAAACTAACCGAGAAAAATAGTTACTATAAGCAACATTATCATCTTGAAACAGCGAGGCAACTATAACGTCGATTGAAACTTTTAGTTGACGTCTAGTCCACCGTCCTCTAGAATCCTATTTGCTAATAGAAATAATTCAAGAAACATAAAAATATTAAGTGGACATATTGTAAAAGGACTGTAGGAGAAGGCCGCGTCTCTCAGCAAAAGTATTTGCAAAATGTGCTCAACAGCCAATAATGATTATTCATTATCGTATTTCTTTTCCTAATAATCCGTTAACTCCTTTATCATCAGGAGTTAAGATGCGACAGAACACCAGAGCGGTGCTAGGTAATAGTCATTGTTTAAATGGTATTAACAATATAAAAAAGCGCCTAAATTATTTAAAATGACTTGTTTACCTGTAAGGCAATATTTAGAGTTGTTATCTATATTGAAATCATTTCATTTTGCAACATTTTATGTTCTGTGTGTTTACTAGGAATATTATAGAAGAAAAATAGACCGGAAAACTATGAACTGAAAAGTCATACACCTATGTTTTTGCCTGATGGGTTGTAACTTATAGTTAGAAGTACATTCAATCTTCTCGAGAAGTATAATTATGATTTGAAACCACCAATAATCAAATGTTGTTTATGTTATGTACTGTTTTGGTCTTATGAGTATAATGAATAACGCAATATTCTTCATTCTTCTATTGTTTTATTCTTTTTTTATTTTGAGAACTAATAAGAATAACAATCATTTATTCTTCTCCATCACAATAATTCATTGAATCACACGGTTTAGACTCGCAAATATATTTAAAACCCTGTCTAC
>JAQGAV010002872.1:0-14048 GCA_034691345.1 Phasmarhabditis papillosa
AAACCCTTGCTATATTAGAAAAAAATTGTCTTTCATATGAGACAAACTTCAAAAACCCGACACTAGCTTCCTTTAAAATAAACAAAAAGTTATAAAAGTTAAATGAGTCAGTTAAAGAGAATTATATTTTCTAATAACTCAATGGTTTAGACAAATCCTTTGTTCTAACTCCAAAATCGCGAAACATTTGTAAATTGGGGAAAACTAACTCTGTAATACATATGTGATAGTAAAGTTCACGGGGTATTACTAATTGAAGATAAATATAAAGCAATAATGCTTAAAATTCATTGTTCTTATCTACATTATCTTTAATCTGTGCAGGAATGCCGAGACTGTCGGCCTTGCGACCCACAAGAAGATAAGTATCCATACCACCGTCTATGCCTTTAACTTCAATGTGGTCTCGATATTCAAAGTCATAGCGGTCTTCTAGCAACTTCTTTGTATGCTCCGAAACCTGAATACATATATTATCTTGCTAAACAAGATTCTAATCAAAAACGTTTGGTCCACTAAATTGAATTGAGAAAAAAGGCTGTATATCCATTGGCTATTTTACAATTCATTGTTAAACAAAAATTGACTATTTACTTTATTACAATTGGTATTGGCGGGTTCCCATATCTGCCATTAAGGGATCGAATCATTTAGCAATTAAATACAAACATATATCATAATTGCAAATGTTTCTACCTGAATTCGGTTGAGCACTCCACAACTGTACATTCTAGATGCAATATTTACAGTATCGCCCCATATATCGTAGTAGAGTTTAGTTGTACCGATAACGCCAGCGGTTATGGGGCCTAAAAATAACTTTACATTGTTTTAATTACTTTTTTGTCTTATTAATCTAGCCCGCTTATTAATTTCGATTTCTTAATCAGTAGCGTCTCCTGTAGATTTGAGGACAATTATCCATAAAAGCTAACCCTTTTTTAAAGAGAAATAGAAAATATATGGGTAGAGTGGATAAGTGGTCTTAGATTTAGAAGCCATTTCTTCCTGCATTCCTCACTTACCAATATTCAATCCTATTTTACAGACAAAGGCGAAATTCAATAGATCTTCATTAAAGATACTTAGCTGATTCTGGAGTGCAAGTGTGAATTCGACCATCTGAAACATTTTAGTTTTGAAGAATCAATCTTTTTTTCGGAAACACCTGTTTTCCACAAACTATTGAACATAACTTTGGTTTTTAGTAGCTCTACTGTATTTATCTTTTAAACGTAATATTAAAATGATGGTTTGCCAATTACGTAAATGTTTCAAAGTTATATGTATATTAAGTATATTACCTGATACAAATGTTCCTTTGGATCCTGCATATTCTTCTTTCTTTCGGGGTTTAATCCACTGGCTGCCATATAAGCTGCTCCGATGGTCTGCAAAACAAAACAAAATAAATAAGAAACAAGCTTAAGTTTAATTAATTCGTATATCCTCTTCTAACCATTTGGGCGTTTTCATTGTCACAATTTTAAGATGTAAGGATGGAGTCCGAAATAATACCTTAATCTTCTCAATATGACAGAATTCGGGTCTGTCGAGAAGTTCGTCGAAATCACCGATTACCTAAAAGAAAGAATGGTGATGGATAGTAGTAATAATTATAAATGTTTTATTATAAATCTGACTATTTTTGTTATCAAGAGTTTTACTTCTGTATAATAATAATCATATGTTTATAGAATAACCACAAACCTCATTAAGCACTCTTAAGAACTCTCTTCCGCCTTCATAGTTTTCCTCATACATATCGTTCCAATTTGTAATTGAAGCGAACAATACGGCGGTAGATTCGTGGTTTTCACTGAAACATACAGATTGCATATATAAAGTTTAAGATTGGCAATATTAAATGATTCCAGTTAATAACTTATTTAACACTTATGTATATAACATTGAATTTAAATGTATGTTAAAAACTAAAGAAAAAATTTAACTCTGTAATGAATATATTTAAAATCCTATAACTTCCTTATCTTACCTGTATTTGGTATCTGTCTTTAAACTCTCAACGGCATGAGCTGGGATAACGTTATTTAGAAGCCAGTCGGCTTGATCACGAACAATCTAAAGTTAAACATTTATAATAACAAATGACTTTATTGTCCTAATATTTGACTTGTCACTACAACTACGCTGAGTTTCAGTTCTTGAAAGCATGGAAGCGAGCAATTTAAGGCTGTCAACTTGAGTGGAAACATAATTCACCTTTTACATTCAATTTGGTTTCTGCGCCTTCAACAACTTACACCTAGTTTCAACATTAAGAGAATCTTTGGAACTTTGAAAAAGCCGTTATTTTAATATTCAATTGTATTTTTCAGTTAAACGGTCTATCTACCTGCATTCTTTCAGTATCTCTTCTAGCCTGAACATCTCCAAAGAAGGACATTCGGAAGGCTGTCTCAAACTGAAATATTAGAATTGTAGTATTATATTAAACCGAAAAGTTATAGCAAAATAATGAGATGTTCAGATAGAGAAATACGAGTCACTTTCATATGGCATCTTGAAAAATACGTTCCTCAAAGAAAACACTAGTTTTCGTCAGCGAGAGAGGTTTAGTTCCTTGTTAGGGACAATTTGCCGCTTTGAGTTAATTTCTGAAACTTCGCCCCTGCAACAAAAGCGAATGTTTCAAAAAACTTCTATTGCTCCCTTTAGCAGTTCGTTGTTACCTGATAGTTCAAGAATCCGACCAATACAGTACAGAGAAAAACATCCAGAATGATTTCATAAATAAAGAAAGGTGAGCCGAAAGTTGAACGGAGCATTGAAGAAGAAAGAGGGTTAATCTTGCTAGATGAAGAATTGAAACATGAATCCTAAAGAATTTATAATTTATAATGTAGAATACAGTTTGGTGTCGAATATAATTAATTACAAATGCAAAACCAAATGGTAACACTTTTTCAAAATGGTTAAATATCAATAAAGACAGTTATTTAAGATTAAAATTGTATTTCTTCACAGGGATTTTTAGTTAAAAGTTGTAAAAGGCATATATTTTGTGTTCTCAATCAAAATCACCAAATGAAAACCGAACTAAACGGTTCAGAATATGTGTATGAAATGTATTAGGTTTTATATGCAGTCGTTTTAAATCCATTGTTATATGTGCTCACCACATCGATACTATCCATAATATTACTTTGGCAGTAATAGACTGAAGCAACGAAGATCATACCAACTAGGACACACTGAAATAGACTGTAAACTTAGTGAGCAAAAGTTACAGAGACCTCTAAAAACTCGGGTGAAAATCTAAATATTTCTAACGTCTCCAATTTGTTTGGAATCAGGATGGCAGCAATTTCATTTTAATAATATTTTCAAGCCTTAATTTTTTTATATTGAAGATTGTACAAATATGCAACATATTCGCTAAATTCGCAAATATTTTAGGGACGAACCTGGAAAGTCTTTGGCCACGCCCCAAGTTGAGAGAAGTTACAATGAGCGAAGAGTGAGAGAATGGTAATGTAGGCAAATATTAGACGTGCTACTAGGAGATTCTGTCCCGGACAAGAATCTCCATCACATAAGGGAATAATACAGAGGGCAACTCCAACAGGAAGGGCCATAAGTAAAGCACCTGAAATATTAGATTATATACACTAAATGTATTCCTACAAAAAGCCTATATGCTGATTTTTGTATTAAGATATTTTAGTGCTTTTCTTTTCTTATAGTAAATTCTTTAACCAGCAAATGGGAAGGTAAATTTTTCAACAACTTCTAATATATTATAAGCTTTAACAGGGTTGCTATGAAGCAGAGTTGGCTGTTTTGACCCGTTTTACCCCAAACCGGGTTTCCGGTTGAAACGGATTGCTGCAAAAACGGGTTTCGGGTTGATATCAGCCCCGAATTTCAACCTGGGGCTCGTTTTTTCGGGTCGATCTGCCCAACTTTACTATGAAGTATAAAACAAAAGTAGTCAAACAAAATGTAGAAAAGAGCCTATACTTATTAAACGCACCAACAATATGTCTAGGTCCCCAAATGTTCACACATGGAAGTATTTCTCGTCGACTCAGCAAGGGGAATCCTAAAGCTTGCATTCTATCAGTAAAGTTTTATTGGCTTTGCAAAGAATATATGAACAAAACTTATAGTGAAACACTACCAGACTTGTAAATGTTTTAAACAACCTCAACTTTTTGCTGTTTTTACTTTATGCATATATTTGATTTATTGTATTATTGTGGATCAACGAATCAGATAAGACTTTCGCTGCAAAACTTACAGTAAGTTTGTGTCGAAAATATTTCAACTAAAACAAACCTATCAATCCTAGGGCAGCTACTAACAAAGTTGAAGCAACGGACACATAAATGATGAATCTCTGACTGATTTGTGGAGTAAAGAAAAAGACTGTTAAGGCGACTATGATGAACATTATGCCGGAAACTGCCATGTCTGAAACATTTAAGTTTTAAGGATTTCTTGGATTAACTAAAAAATAATCGGAAAAATTTATGAGTAGATTAAACCTGTACCAATTTGTTTCCAACAACTAATTTTTGAAACCCTGTCAGTGTATGAAATAATTTGAAACTTTTAATCTTATTGTTAGATTAACAAACATTTTCCAGGCAGAGAATAACCAAATGTTCAACTTTAGATATTCGTTTAAGCAGTTTGAAACTTTTAAAAATACAAATTTAGAAACTGAATAGAGTACTAGATAGAATGAATAATTGAGATTTAATTAAGAAACCTGTAAACACTCCCGAGTATCTATATCTATGTTTATAATCCAGTGGACGGCTCTGCATATTCTCTTGATGTTGTCCTATTGCTGTCTGTTTAACAATGTGACCCTTCTCCGATGAATCCGCAAAGTGAGCTCGGTATTCCTCCTCAACGTCCTAAAACATTCTATATTTGCATTGTTATATTCGAATTTGCTATAAACAGCTAATAGGTAATGAATTAATTTTTTTTAAATAGATTGCTATTGCCACAATTATTTCTAAATTTAATGTTTCGATACTTTTGAAATAACTGGAAATCAAATCGTCTATTGCCATTCATTTAAACATTTTACTTATAATTAGTATGAATAATGTTAACTGTGTATGAGACACATGTAGCTACAGTAATGGACAGATATGATTCTGTGCCCGGCTCTATATTTAGGCAGAATATTTGATGAGGAACTTTCAAGAGAAAATTTTTTACCTTTTCATTGAACTTTAATGTCCATTTGTTCAATGAATTATGATGTCCCCAGAATCTCTTGTCGAAACCAATTCCAATTTCTCCTTGTGAAATAACCATAGCAAGACGTTGATCAAAGTCTTTGTTGTCAGTATCAAATCTTAAACGAAAAAATTCTTTTTTAATTAATCTTAAGCTTATTTAAGAGTTAATTCACAGTTTACTTGGTTCACTTGTTTATTCAAACTGGTTTACTTGGTTCACTTGTTTATTTTCACTAAAACATACGGACTATATTTTTTGTTTTGTAAAGAATGCTTAGAGTAAATGTTTCGTTACCATTTTAGTTGACAGAAAGATGAATCTTTTAGTTTAGGCTTTCGTTATTACCTAGTCAGTGATGCAGCATTATGGTGATGCGAAATGGCCGTGTCCAATCCTCCAACTGAAGCAAGGTCAGAATTACCGTCTTGTAGAGAAAGCTGAAATAAAACATTAAAAACACCTAAAATGCGGCTATTCTTGAGAGTCACCGTTTGCATTTCTTCTTCTTTCGAATGGTATGTTTTTATCTTGTAGCTACCACGATTTTTATCAAATTCAGTGTATTAACGTTAAATGTTTCACTGATCTTAGTGTTTATAAATATTATTTTAGGTTTAGTATAGTTCTTACTTGTAATCCACTACTCCTACTTCCTTTTATGCTGTTACTACCACTACCGCCTGCTGCAGCTGTTGGCTGATTACCAATATTCTCAGTATAAGAGTTACGGGTCTCCGGGGTGCTGCCTGAAACATTTCATTTCTATATAAGTTACAGCCACATCATTGGAGAAAGATGAATACTAAATTATTCTAACTAAATAGTATGCTACAGCAGTTAAACCAATGCTTACCGTGGAAATGGTTCTCAGCCGATGCTAGAGCCTGCAATGAAGCAGACTTTCTGTTGTCCTCCATTACACATATGGAGTTTGATTCTTTTGGAAGTAACTGAGTGGAACGATTTCTGAAGCAAATGTACAACTCTCTCAAATAAAGTTCTGCAATTTTAGACAAAAAATTTACAGTACTTTTGTTTTATCTTTCTGAATTACAAACCTTTCTGCCAATTTTATCCTCAATGATCCCGAGTTTGCCCTTACTGGATACGAGTTGGTATGGCCCATTTTAAGCTTGCCAGCGAGTTTCTAAATGTTGCAATATTAATTTACCTGATAAACTTTCCGTACAACAATTATTTTGACAATTAAGCAGTAGAATCGAAAACAGCGTTCTCAAGTGGGTAGTGATCATTCGATGTATTGTACTTTGCTATATATTCCTTTTTGGTTTAAATATTGCCGCATTTTAATATAAGTTGATAGTTTCAATATGTTTCACCTGTTTCAAGTTTATCTTCTTGAATGAGGAGTTCTTTTGGAGACTATGGGCTGAGTTTTCTTTCTCCCGAAGTGAACCTGCATCAACGGGTTCTTTCTTGCGACCGGCAATAAAGAATGTCTTCATGCCTAAAAACTGTCTTTATACTCTTTGTGTTAGGGGTGATGTGGAGTAAAATCGAACATTTGAAATGACTCGAAAATATATTATGTGAGAATAGGTTTGTATATCTCATTGTGTCTTTGTTTTATTAAAAAACGGATTAATGAGACAAACTAAGATAAAGACTGTTTTACAAATCTATTACACTTACTTGCAGGCTTAACCTTCTTTTCGGTGCCTTGAACTTGAATTCGATAGGGACCTAAAAATGTATATAAACTATGCTTGAACTAACTATTTTTGCATGCTCAATTTTTTCAAGTAACAAGTTTTCACACAACTTTAGTTGTTCTAACCTGAATAATCATCTCCGGGCTCTAGTATGTAATCTTCAGCTAAGAATTTAGCCGTAGCTTCAGACACGTGTACTCTACCAGCAACACCTGTAAATTAAAAGTTATAATAAACTACCGTGTACCGAGGAGACAGCAGATCTCACAAAACCGTTTTTGAAAAGAGTTAGTTTATGATAAACAAATGTTTAATTCTCACCGCTAGACTCCATTTCATTGGCTAAGGTTACATCATTTGAAAACACATCGAATTTAAACCGTTTTGTGCCAACCATACCGCACATGACCTAAATATGAAGATAAAACAACCGTTATTTATCTCATAAAGTAGATGATTAAAAAAGAAGGTCTGTTTAATAAAAGTATTACCTTTCCAGTATGAATTCCTACTCTCATATTAACTTCTTGTCCTCTATCAATATCGAATTGTGCAATTGCAACAATCATTTCTAGACCCATTTCAACTGTTCTCTTAGCATGATCATCACAAGGTTCGGGACAGCCAGCTACACAGTAATAACAGTCACCTTAGAAAAGATCATAAAATATAATTCTTATATAATCTTATTTAAATTTTAATTTGAATAGTGTTATTTTTCTTCTATTAGTTCAATTGAATGGAATCGATCAATTTAGTTTATTGAGACAATTATTTCGGCTCCTTTTTGGTAATACCAGTTATCAATTATACACAAGTATGGACAGTCTTTTGTTACTCCGTAAACTTTCAATAGAACAGGTATATGCATATAATAAGCTTTCTAAATGTTTTAGATGTTAGCGATTGTGGGTGGTTATGCTTTTAACTTACCGAGGGTACTGATCTTTTCAAGTCCGCAAATTCGGCATAGATTGTCAAACCTAAATCAGATAACTTAATAAGATTTGTTTATTTGTTATATTCAAGATTGTTTAGTCCCAATAATCTCATGGGTTGCTAATGCTTATTGTATAAATGTTTTAATATTCAAAATATTTTTTTCTTCCAATTAAACATTATAAATCAGGTAAAGGGTCACCAACCTTCCGAATAGATCATTAAGTAGATTAACCAACTCGTCGGCACTTTTGTTGGTAGACATCTTCGTGAAGCCTCAAATATTTTATATAAGCAAATATTACAAATTTTTCAAGACTAAAATTGCAAATGTTCATACAAAAAATACCAGAAGTTTTCTATTTCACAGTTAAAAGAAGCAACCTGCAATATCGGCAAACAGAATTGAAACATCCGTCATCAGATTCATCGTGAATGGCCGAAATTTCCTAGTCTCAGGAATCGACTTTGGAAGAACCACTCCATTGAAGGCGGATTCTAAATAAAAATGATATCAAAATGTTTAGGTGAAACATTTAGTTTGCCCGATATGTGACACATCCTGAAGATAGTTTCACATATTTTGTAATATAACGTGTAAAATCTTTGGTTGATATAAATATTCATGAGTATAAAGTGCAATATTTACCTGCATCCTCTGCAGTTGTTCCGTTCGAAGTCCTGTGATTCGAATCCTGGCTAGCTGAAGGTCGACGGAGCTCGCCAGCGTCTTTAAGAAGTTCTTCTGCTACCTGCAAAATTTATATTTGCTATTAGGACTGTCAAATGGTTCTTTTGAAGGCTAGAGTTTATAATATAAACTAGCACGATCTAACATAATTAAAAATAACAGAACTATACCTTTTTAGGCATAACAGATTGAATCATGTGATCCTTAAATTGGGTTTCTAACTCCAAGTCCTTCCTAGCCAACAACGATTGTCCCACTTTTAAAAATGTCTTGCGCTGGCGGATCTGAAAACACAATTGTATTTTGGTTCTACTTTTCTTAATGGTAAGATTGCTTAAAACTGTTACCTTCAGAAAGTACAATGCAACAAACCTGAGTTAAAATGTACAAATGTACACCGAGACAGTGAACTCCAAAATGAAGTAGACATTTGAGGAATGGGATTTCACCCTAAATATGAAGAATCCATTTAATAGTAACTTTATTTTTCTTAAAAGGTGGACAATATTTCATTGAAATAGTGGATCTTCATTGAGCTTAAACATCAGTTCTATGGAATTGCTGTCTTCTTAATAATCAAAAACAGGAATATTTAATTATCTTTAACGTATCTTATTCAAGTTTGGTAGTATATTGCTATGACTTATTTACTATATTCAAATGTATGCAGTCTTTAGTTACCTAATCTGTTTTCCTTGGATCTTTAGACTGGTTTCTATTAATATTATATATTATTTTCTATATTTCTACAGTAACCCACTTCCATTTCCCGTTGTCCGGTTAACAGCTCGTATAGTAAAGAGTAGAATCCGCCGGCCACAATACAACAGTACAAAGGTAGTGGAATAACCGTGTAGATTAACAGGATCACCTGCAAATAACAAGTCTAATATAAACAAAAGGCTAAGAAAAATTAGAATAAGTACATCGAAATAGCTTTACTCTACTAACTTGAAAGCTTGTGGCTAAACTGGCAAGAGGTGTCATGAAGGAGTCTTTAGCAGAGAAGATGACCAAAGAAACCTGCAAAGTTAATAGTAGTAGATATAATTGCATGTTACTCGATTACTTTTTTTTCTAAGGTTTTTAACCTAATTAATTTTAACATTCCTCTATTAGCAATACTATTTTACATTTACCCGCAATAAGATATTTTATCCTAAGTGCGACTAAATTAATAATACATAATTTTATTTGTTACTAGATCAACGTTATTCAGTGTGCTATTCCACTTATCGAAAATATACTTCTTGATAACGATGTATCAGAGTTCTCAGACTAATATTTACGTTTACATATTGTGACTAAATGTTTTAACCTACCACAATTATCAAAAAAGTGCATAGAAACGAAGTGGGCATGTAGAACCGTTGGTATTGAGGCGAATAAAATGTGAATGCCAGGATTACAGAAGATGTTAAAACCATGCCGAAAGCGATTATCTAAAACATTTTAAATACTTATTCAAATTTGATAAATTTATCAGCGTATCAAGTCAGTGTATTAAGTGGCCGTATGAATTGGCATCTTACAAATTACTGAAACTTTTGCTTTTGTGCTTTTAGGTCACCAACTGATGTAGCACAAGGATAATCATTCGATTTTGAATTCGTTCGCAAACTATTCAATTGTTTTATTATAAAAAAACAAGGTGTTCCTTGGTCCCAATTTCTTGATATTTGTTCGACCCACTATGTCTTCAATTTAAGAAATATGCTGCAAAACTAGTGACCGTCCCACTTTCTGTATTTAACAGATAAAGTATTTACAACACTTTTGAAAGAATATAGCCCCTTATAAAAGAGTACTTCCTTTTTAAACAAGCATCTATTACAAATCTAGTTAACAGGGTGCCTTAGGGTTATTGCTAGCTCTTAATTCTCCAACATATATGACTGGATGAAACTCTAAATTGACTTATAACATTTCCACTTAGATCAAGAGAAAATATCGAAAACAGTGTACGCTACAACTTGAGTGTTGGAAAGTATTCGAATAGAATAAATTGCTTAAACAGAAGCTTGTATTCAGATGGAATAAATGATTGGCAAAGACTACTGTCTCTGACATTTTTGACCGCATTAGTAAAAGTGCAACATTGACTTTCCAACTTCCGCATTCCCCATATTTTCACCCCATATTTCTTAAATGCAAACTTTCTTTTCAGATGAAATTCCCCAATCTTTGATATAAACAAGCCTCTAGGGCCTCAAACATATGTCGCCTCAATGAGCATGGTGTTCACGGAAATCAAATGTTTTGGCCAAGCGCCAATATTTGCCAAAGTAAATTGATTTTCTGGCGGGCGCTAAAAATAGTTGTGCGGAAGTCATATAGAAATAATGAACTTGTGGATGAAGAACTGGTATTAGGATCGGATCATCCGTAGACGTATTATAAGATATAGTTAGACTTTGGGAATATGTGGCTGTCCTAGTGGTAAGAAATGTTAAAATAGGCAATGCTATTGTTTCCTTTCACACTTGTATTTCAGTCTTCACAGAGGTGAATCTTTTTACTTTTGGTCGTTTTATCCTATGTAGTGGACTTTAACACTGCTTTAACTAGTTTCTGCGACTACCGTTTAAACTTCCAGTCATTCTAGCAGATTCGTGGAAACCCTATAATCCCTTTCACAAAACATATCTTATTCTCCCATGGAACCGCATCATATTCTCTTCGTTTATGCGAAATCAATGCAAATTTGCTTCATAAAAGGCTAATATTAGCCTAGAAGTGAACACTGCCGGCGGGAAATTGCAAGTTTAATGAGGTTGACACAGATAAGACGTGTTATAGGAAAGATCGTGGATTCATTCGGAAGGCATATTCGTAAAAGGTAATTATTCGGAAGCTCATTGTCTTTTACTGATAATACGTTGATTAGAACTTGAGTTGTTCTTTAAAAACTTGTTTCTATTGTCTTTCCGAAGACTAAGCCTTTAGTGCAATATCATCATGAGACGCAGGGAAAAAATGATTCGAATACCAAGAGCATTTTTTCACAGGAATATACAATTTTAACAACACCGCTGCACTCGTGACACCGCGCTGGAAAGCTATAGCTCATACAGTCTGTATTAGCAATTATAATTGCAGATTTTACTTCTCTGGAGTCTGTGGTATAAAAGCCAGATTATCATTATCTATTGATTCACGCTCAAAGTATATATTATATATGAGCTAATTTCTTCGATTTCAAAACGCTGTCACCAAGACATCAAAGCTAGTTTTATATCATGACAATACCATTTCCATTCGCTTTCAAACCTCTTAAAGATTTGAAATTCCTA
The DNA here is from genome assembly GCA_034691345.1 of Phasmarhabditis papillosa. Taxonomy (NCBI): domain Eukaryota; kingdom Metazoa; phylum Nematoda; class Chromadorea; order Rhabditida; family Rhabditidae; genus Pellioditis; species Pellioditis papillosa. Next base: position 11,823 of record JAQGAV010002872.1, read on the forward strand.
TTTTTAGTCATTCTCATTCACGGTCCTCTCAAGCGAGAAATGACGGCCGACCGTGAAAATGGAAAAATGCCAAGTGGGTTAAATTGCGCGCCGCGACCCGACAAAACCAAATGTTTCACCATAAGAAATAGGCTATCGTTTGAAACTCAAGTACAAATAAATGCATGAGTACGCGAATGAATATATTCATGTGTACGACCGGCAGTGGTTAGCAAATATTGACATTTGTAAACTCCGGGCAGTAGGACCGACGTAGACATGGAAAGAACGTTAGAAAGAATGTCTAGACAGTGGAGTAGAAACTATAGTTTGTTCTAAAACTTTGATATTTATGATAAAAGATGAAATGTTGTGCAAATTAATGGAAACCAGTCGATTCTCTAATAATTCCATAGGAAATTCCATAATATCGGAGCTACTTTCATTCCGTGTGAACTGTATAGGCTTTAGAATAAACCAGTAAAAGGTTTTCCATCAGTTTTTAAGGTTGGTGCAATATATTATGCTTACTAGCTCATTTACTCATATATACAAACTTTCTAAACATTTGGTATTGGGAGTTTTTTTACGTTATAGGTAGTTCCTATTTGGATAGTTCTATCGCTTCAAACATTAAAATTAGGAAACAATTTTTGAGTGTACCGTGCCTTCAACTGACTCAATATGTAATAAGTTGTATCAGGTGAGCTCGGTTGTTATAAAAATAATTATAAATATGTCAATGGGATTTCTCTATATATATATTCCTTGATATGAAACACTGGTGGCTTATATTGTTGCTTGCATGCTAGCCTGGCTCTTGAAACGAACTTCAGTATATAGCATTGGCCAAATTAACTTCTCGCCCTCCTTACATCCTACATTTATCCTCACTACTGAAACATTTCTGTTCCATTGGCTCATTAAAATAAGTGGTGGGTCGGCTACTGCAAAACATGGAGTCGGTTTCAGGAATAATTATTTCAGCAGACTCAATACAAAGATCAGATTAAAGGCTAAAAATAGCTGTAAATCCAGGATATCGGGATAAAACAAGGAAAACAAATGATAATAAAACTAAAATTAGATGTAATAAAGGTGTTAAACGTATTTTCACATCAGGATAAGCCATGCTAAGTTTTCTTAATTAGTGACAAGAAAATAAATAAATAATGTTAACGTAGTAAATTTTAGGTATATGGTCTTCAAAGATTACAAACAGACTGTTTTCTGAATTTCTACTTCGCATTTTCTACAGTCGTTAGATATCTATAATATTTCCCTTATTAAGCAATATAGATTTGCTTCCAAATAGAAATGTTTAATTAGGTTGGAATATTTGAGCACTGCAACCACGTGGAGGCCAATTAACCTTCAATTCGTGGTATATCAGTTGCTTGAGAGTTAATTTTTGGTTTATAGACTTTAATTAGACTTAATAGTATCTTCTGAAACTAAGAAGTTATGAATACGGTTCAGAAGCAGATTCACTTCTTTGAGCCTTTTACAGTTTAAGGGACAGGTTTCATTGTAGGCTAATTTTTAAGAAAATTTTTTACGATTTTTTTAAATTCTGTTAAAGTTAAATTGAACTGTAACTTTAAGTTCATGTTGGTTTCACACTTCTAAAGATATGGTTGGAGAAACAAGATAATCTTTGATTCACTTAGTTTTTGCAGCATTTGGGCTATGGATCTAAGAATTGAACCCTCTGGGGGAATACGACGGTTAGTGATGAGCCCAAAAAATAAGGAAGCTAACTATAAAATGGGATAAAGAACAGCCCCTTTCTAGAATTGTCTGGCGTTTCATAGATTTCCATAAATCAAACTTCAAATTCCTTACCAACAGAAACTGTAATGCGAGTCTCTTTGTTTAGTTAATATTGAATGTTTCAACCATCAATGAAAGCTATACTTGCTACCTTTTCATAGTTATTATTATTAAGTTAGAAACTTAAATCCCGCTACGATCATCGCACTCTCTCTATCTGAGTTTACACAATAACCGTATTGCAATTACGTTTCGCCTTTCGCCAACTTATTTAGGTTCCGAAATGTATTCAGCCGCGAGTATTCAGTAATTATAAAGGCAATTACCAATAAAACTGGACAACATTAACTACTTTACCAACATAAAACTAATGAAGTTTTATACTGCAACAAATAAATGGGGCTCAAAATGGTAACCGATGTGTGACTATGTTTGTCGAAGTTTGGAAATCTCAGATCGAAATCTAGCGTGAAA
>JAQGAV010002873.1:0-14048 GCA_034691345.1 Phasmarhabditis papillosa
TATATTTTTGTCGAAAGAGATCCGATAGTATTTTGATCGTAACTCTCTTGAAAATTAACTTTTTCCTAATCTGTTTTCGGATTATATTTACATCAAGCAACATCTTTCGAATGCAGTTAAATTTATGTCTTATTTCGAAAACCAACTTAGCGGGTGCCGGTCCCTATCTAAAATGAATAATAGAATAAAAATAAGACAAATTGAACTTACATATTAAGTATTCACTAATCATTTAGGATGTTTAGATTAATTTATTGGTATTACTATATTTATCAGCGTTCTATTGGTTAGAGAGCTCCCAAGAGAAAATGGTAGAGGGGTTGAACCACAATCAACAAATGAGAACTAAGTTTACAAAGGGTTACTGTAGCCAAAGAAAAACAAGGCAACCAGTGATATTCATAGTATTTGTGCAATAAAAAGAGTTGTTAAAAGATTCACAAGTATTTCGTTACTACACCAAACATTTGACTTTCCTTTTAAGAAAGAGTAAGAAGAAAATATGTTAGCTTCTGAAGAAATGAGTATTAGTGGCTAAGTTGTTTATAACATGAGTAAAGCATGAGACTTAAGAAAAAATAGTAGTTGAAATTTCGGGAATTGCCAGAAAACAAAAGTGGAAATAGTGCATGATATTGAGAGAGCAAAGTAAAAAGGAGTCTTGACCAATGTTTCATTGCACTCAGAGGTCAGCATCAGAGAAATATGCAATTGTCGGCATAAACAAGACAGATAGCATAGACGGCGGCGAGACTTGGGTCTCCCGACCACACGATAGACAACTCCCTGGGGGGAGGAGCTAGACCACCATAGAGATAGTGAACCAAAGGACACAACTGAGTACACAAACGGCATACAACGACGAGAAGCAAACCAGCCCCCACACCACGAAAACAACGAAGAACGAGCACTTTTCAAGTCAGCAGGTCAATCTTCAGGGTGGTCGCTTTTTAATTGTGCGGCGTGAGTGTGAAAACTTAAGATTTTCATAGCCTATCTTTCAACTAATGTAGAATGTTGCTACGGCAAAAACACCTGAAAAGATTGTTTGTATTGAGTATAGTCATTTCTCCCAGAATGTTTAACTTATTAGTGTATTTTGAATAATATAGTAAGGCTGCCATTTTAATTCAGCGTTTTCTCGTACTTGGCAGATAATTCGATAGAATATTCAATAATTGAGATAAGATTTTGTTATTCTGCTGGCATTTAAAGTTGAAAGACACTCGTTGCACGTGGCTGTGTGAATGGTAATTAGAGTATGCAGGCAGTCAACGGGATGAAAAAACACGAACGGGCAAAATGATTATTTAACGAGAAAAGAGTTTGCTTATCATGCGGAAAAAAAATGATTAAAATCCGTGAAAATCGACAATAAAAAATATTCTCAGAAGAATAAGGTCTTAACGATATCTTAGCTAGTTGAACTGGGTTTTCTGCAAAGGAATACTAGGGCTTATATATAGGGTTTCTTTATTTTGAATCGTAAAAGAGGTTCTTCAATATTAGACAGTAATAGCAGAAATAATGCACCAGTGTAGAACTTTTATCAACAAATTCACTACTTTATTTTAAGATAGTCAACAGTTTGGTTTTAAAGTCAGAAATATGAGAGATGTAGTTTCTGAATAATACACGCAACATCATCGTTATATTGTTTACCGCTTACTTCTCCGGTCAAACTTCATATTTGTCGATTCAGCTGTAACCTACGACCTTCAGCTCCAATAAACAAACTGCTTATGGACTGCGGAAATGTAGAAACATTCGTGGATTTGGTTCAATTAAGGGAACGAACATGTACCGGATCAGCATTGTCGGTCGCAGCTCAGTTTATTGAGTGCTCTTTTGTCGCCCTGCCCAGTTCCAAAATGAATAACACTAACACCTCCTTGATTGATTGAGATGTCCATCTTCCTGCGACCATAACTTCCCAGTATGCGAACTACTACTGTAAACTCTAACTTTAATGCAAAACAATCTATTTCTACGATGGAACAAAGTATTTTCTTAAAGTTTCCCCTTTGCACAGAAGGATGTTTTCGTGTTAGAACTCAACAAATTTTCAGTTATACTCGCTTGGGTGGCCCAGACTACGCGAGCCCCTGGTACGCATGTACTATCTCGAAAAATAACACTTGACGAAAAAATAGAAAACTGGGAAATGGGAAAGTCTAGGGATTGTGTTCTGATCACCGAAACAAGTTAAACTATATTTATTTACATAATCAGAGGGCCCTAGGAACGAAATGTTTGAATTGGCTATTGAAAAAAATATGATTAGTTCCGAGCTAGGCAACTTTCTCTTTCGATTCGAAGCCGTACAAAATGTAAGACTATCAGTTAATATAATAGATATTTATTAATGAAATATGAAATATAGCGAAGAACATATAGAATAACACATGGAAACCCATAAGTATTAAGCACATTCTTATTGCACACAACCCAAGTAAACTTGAATGTCTAATGTCAGAAAAATACATTGCACGTATGGACTCAGTGACTGCGAAAACAAAAATAATTGTTTAATCACTGATGATATTAAAATATATTATGAACTAATTTAATTTTGAGGCAGACGTAGATGATTGATAAATAAGTTGTTATTTTAAGCTTAGCAGGCAATCTCACAATATCTAAAGAAGGGTCCTACACAGAAAGAAGGATCCTTTGCTACACACTCGCGGGATTCAAAGCCAATCATTTTGCCATCATTGCACGGCTGGCCGGAGGCGAATTGCTGAAAAGGAGAATATGATTGTTACTATTCTTAATATTATAAATATGTGTGGTCTTTCACTCTGCATTTTTATTATTATTATTACCTGGCATGTTCCCAACCACTGACTCCAGACTCCTTCGTCGGTTCTGGCATTTACTGGTTGTTCAACAGCGCCGGCTGAAATAATTGGAACCGGGGTTCTCGGTTGTTTTTGATTCAGCACATCTGAAATACAATTGATAAAGAGAAGAATTATGTAACAACTGTTTTCCCTACTTAGTTCATCTTTGTAACATCGGCTTGACATCACTTTTGGTTGTATGCGCGTTACTGCCCGCATATAAATTATTAAAGTTATAGGCCAACGTTTAAACTGCAAAATGAGAAGAAAAGAAATAATTTATATGTGAAGTGAGAAAGGTTTTTACCCGAAAAATCCACCAAAATGTTAAACTAAATTGATCTCATTAATCCGAGATTACCGATAGTCGAATTAGACTTACCGCGAAGACCGAATTCTTCTCCAGAAGCGCCTACAATGGAACGGACAGACTCGATATGCTCCATTGGTTCTAAAATCAAAAAAGATTTTTATATTTTTATTTTTCTTCATTGGTGGCCGTTTATTTTTAAGCTAGTCGGTTCATTTTTCCATGAAACGTCTGTTTACGCTATATCAGTTCACGGAACAATCTAGAGTCTCCGCGGCTCTACGCAGAAGAACCAATATTTCCACTTTTGTTTTGCAGCATTTTATGTGTCCAAATCTGTTTTTGCATTTCGATATTATTCCCGCAAAAGAAGAATAACCGTAAACATTTTCTGCATGTGTTTTTGCCGTCAGCCTAAATATGGCGGGTACTTTTGCCAAATCGAAAACAATTTGGCCAATTGATAACAAGCACTGAGGATACTCGCGTGGGCACACTGGAGAGTTCTTAACTGGACTGACAGTAGAATACCGTACCGATACCATTTATAGATTCGCTGTTGTCAAAACAACCATCAAATGTATATAATGGCTCCGTTCTTTGTCAATCAGGAAGAGAAAGAATCAGAAATCTACGAGGGATACATATTTAGAAAAGTTACTTTAGATATCAATGTTAAGCGTAAATGGGCAATGATTTAAGATGCCAATATTTGAACAATTGGAGTAATTTGACTTCGGAAGGTGACTTTGCTTTAAATATGAATTCTAGCAAGTAGAAGTCGATCCATAACCACTTTTAGGAAAAACTCCACAAGCTTCAACAAACCTTCAGTTGTGATCATTGCTGGACAGTTCTGTACTTGCATTAGAGCTCCAAGACATTTGCGGAGATCGAGGCACTTTCTTCTTCTGATCTGACGTTCACCGCTTTTGGTACAAGGAGTCCAGTCGGACCATTCGGAGAAATAGTTAGGAAAAGGCTAAAAAACAGCAGTTTTTTCATTTATTGCTTATGTTTTAGTTGATTAACTGCATAGACCGTTTAATTCAATTCAATTAATTTTGTATTTTCTAGCTTAACTTTTTAAGCGTCAGTTCTACCATTTTTCATTTTCCATTCTTAGCTTATTTCCTAATTCTAACCTTTGGCTCTTCGTATTCATCCGATTCGAGGACTGCAACGTGGTGTTTTTTGTGATTCTTTCTGTTTTTCTTTGTGGGTTTGGTTTCGGCTTCCTTGGGTTCCTCGCCTTGCTCATCAGAAAATTGCTCAGTACTAGTCTAAATATATATATATTATTATTGACTCTAATAAATTTTTATATGTGCGTGACACTTCCATGTACTCCGTCTAAATCATAAAAAGTGGCTCTCTTAATGCCCAAACATGCAAAAAACAGAAGGGCGGAGCCCACACAAGACGAAAAAACAAATTGCCCTTAGCAAGTTTGATCTCGTTGTTCCGTGTTGAGGACAACACGGCGCACGACGGAAATAACATGTTTTCATATAAAGGACATAGGGATTTTATTAGAGCGACTAATAACTATAATTTAACCAATGACGAATGTTTTGCAAATACATCTTCTCAATATGTAGTATGCTTTTTAAAGTTTAAAATACTCGGTTCAAGATTATTCAGGGATTTGTATAAAACATAAGAAAGAGCTAACCTCTTGTGATAGAGTGGCCACGGTAGTTGGGGCAGCAGTTTCTTCACTGGAGGCTTCCTAGAACAATTAATTGTATGTGAGATATAGGAATAAACTTATGACATTTACAAAGTTCGCGATTTCCTTTTAAGGTTCAATTTTGCAACATACCTGTAGTTCTCCGGACTTGTCGACAACGGTCTTGGAAGCAAAGTTGCGAGGGTGTTTGTTGTATCTTAATTATTGAAGTCTTAATTGTTTAATGATTAATTTTGTTACTTTGTGTAAGATGCCTTGGCGGGGTTTTTGTCATTGTCAACTGTCTTCACTGGCAGATTATCGAATTCTTCCGAGTCCTAGAAAATAATTTGTATTTGAACATAGAAAATTGAAAAAAATGAAACTGTTGAGTTTCAATGGTTTTAACTTTGTTTAAAACTAACTTCGTCTTCCTCCTCTTCTTCATATTCGGATTGTTCAACGAATGTTGGCTGAAAATAGACAGTTTATGGAAGAATAACAAAAATGTTATACAAAAATTTGAGTAGGAAATTCAGTAATTATTATAAAAGATAATTTAACCTACTGATTTTTTGGTAGTGGTCTCCTTTACTTCAGTGGTGGTGGTTTCTTGCACTTGCTCTTGTGGCTTTTCTTCAGCTAAAAAAGAAAATACGATTGTATACATTTAAAGAAAACTCATACATGACACTTCAGTAGATAGGGGTGCTTTAGTGGAGGGTGGTTTCTCGGTGGTCTTTTTAATAGGAGTGGTCTCTTCGTCGTCTTCATCAGATTCGTCATCAACTTCGGTCTCTTCAGTGGCCGTCTTCTCCACCAAAAATGGTTTTTCAGCTGGTTTCTGTTCTGCTGATTCAGCCGATTTAACTGGTTTGCTGACTTCCTTTGACTTTCCGTCGCTGTTGGTCTCTTCCGATTTAACTGTTTCTACAGACGTTTCCACTTGTTTGCTGGTTGCTTCTTCAGCACTGGCTGAGTTCTCCAGCTTGGTGGTGGTAGTTGTAGTTGCTTCGATAGTGGTCTGAGTTGTTTTCTCAGCGGAGGTCTCGGCAGAACCTTCTAAAGTGAGAGGCGTGCATGAAAGTGTGTGTACAGGATAGAGTTTGCAGGAAATTATAGTGTGATGGAAAGTGTTTGGAAGTGTTTGAAAGGAAAGTAAGCAAATAGTGTCGCTTTATAGATAATGGTGGATATATTCAATTGGGTGGTCTTATTTCTTGTCTAACTTACCCTTCTCGTCTTCGTATTCTTCGGTGCTTTCAGAAGTTGCCTTTTGCTCTGCGATCGGTTCGGTCTCTTTTTTCACAAGTGGAGTAGACATAGTAGCTTAATAATAAAAGTATACAAAAATACTACAATAAATAAAGCAAAAAGTCTATTTTGAAGTTATGTTCTTATATTACAGGCTATATTTTACTCACGATCAATTTGTAGATTCTTCATTTCGGGACATCCATTTTGGAAGTAGATGACTTTTTCATTGTTTTCCTTCTGGTATCCGTCTGGTTTTGAGATAGCGGTTTCGGTGTTTAGGATACATTCCTTCTCCTCATAGTAGTAGAGAGCCGACTAAAAAGAATCTATTTACTTGTTGTACCAGTCGATTGACTTCACGTTTTTAAATACTTTAGATTTATTCAAGAAATTTAAAATTTCTTTCCGTAAACTCTTTACCTTGCAAGTGGCGTTCTTAGCACAGAATCCAACACATTCTTCGATAGTTTCTTGAACTGACACTTCGTAAGCAAATCCAACCAAAATTGAGTTGTCCGCTCGAATGAACTGACTGTCAGCACAGTGCATTGGCACATTATCTGAAATGCGTATCTAATAAAATTATTCTTTTTTTTAGAATTTACCATTCAGACAGACTTTCTCGAAGTATCTCTTTCCAACAACGGATTCAGTTTGAGCTTCTCCATCAGGAACGATCTTCTCCTTGTAGATTGTGCAAGACAAAGAGTTATGGTCGTATACAAAAGAGGCGCACATCACCGAACGACCGTATTGATCCTAAATATTACTATTCTATTCTAATGGAGTAAGAAGTTTTTCTCAAATTTTGTTATACTAATCTATAAGTTTTGTTTTGAAACATGTGAAGAGACCGGCATATTGTTAAAATTTTGAGGATCGCCGCTGCACTATTGGCGTAATATTCGCAGCCCGATTTAATATGCAATTCCTGTATAGACTATAGTCTATAATATAGACTAGTTTATCCTTAATGTGAGATTTGATTATTTTACAACGATAAACTGACTCTATTTCTAGAGCAAGTAGTGAGACAATCATCTTCAGCAGTGTCCTTGTATACAATCGAATCCACTGAGGTTAGCGCGGTGTTGTCGATGACAAAGAATCCCGTTGCTTTGTTTTCACAGATAGCTAAATTAAAAAAATAGTATAACTACTAGTTAAGGTTTATCAATCACTACTCCACGTTTGTCCAAATTGTTTCTTGAAAAGTCAATTGTGGTTGTTTAATTTTTCTACGGCAGACACAGAAAGATGGTGAAATTAGTAAGATCTTATCAACATTTGCATTCTCATTCAATGGAATGTTTGTCTTTTCACTTTCTGGGTCAACATGAAGCGCTCATATCCCGTTTCCCGCTGTCCCGCATGAAATATCCATATCATTACAGTAACCCAACGATTATTTATTTCCAAACATATCACAGTAGGTGGTCTCGCCGGGTTGAACTTTGCAAGGAGCGGCAATGGTGTTTTGTTGTTACATATATGTTTAACAGTTGAAATTATCATCTGACGGGTTCGCAGTGATTTGGGTCAAAAGAGACCTTTTCATCTCGCTGAGATAAGCCTTTTTCGCTTTTTTGCGTTGACTTGCGATTAATCGAATGGTTAATATTGCGGTCGTCAGAGAATTGTTAATTTGTGAAATTGTTACAGTATTCAACTAAAACACTATATTTAGCTCTAAGTAAATAGCAATACTTCGCAAGAATAGTACAGTTATGTCGATTATCTAACTTCACAAACTAGTTTATAAAGGTTTAATTACGATTTGGGATTTCGCAGAAAAACACATACGAGGCGAGACTATTTCGTTCACAAAAAAATTGAACCGGATTCTTTGCTGCTTTTTGTTTTTAAAAAGAAGGCCACTTCAAGATGAAGGGCTTGATAAACGTAAAGGAGATAACCTATCCAAAAGAGAAATGTTTTCAGGACTAGTTGCACAACGCAAAAAAAAAAACAGCTGAAAACATACAGATTCAGTTGCAAATTTGTATTGGTTTTGAGTATATAAATAGTAATAAAGAATAAAGAAAAGTGTTGTGTCGTACCTCCTTTGGGGATTCCGTCGGCTGTGGATACAGCAATTAGCGAGAGTAGCGTAACTAGAAGTGTTCGCAGCATTGCGGTTTGCGGACAGTCGGTTGGTTCAACTGTCGGGCCTTGTAAGCGCCTCTTTTAGGGGGGGTTGGGATATCTAGCCCTGGGGGGTTTAGCCTGATGCTGCGATGGGCGGGCCGAATCGGGGTCATCATGCCCGTCGATGAGATACGATTCTTGAAGCGATAAGTGCAATACAATAATCGAGTGAAACAGAAGACGCACAAAATGCTGCGAGCGAAAGCTTTGTGGGTGGTATTACTGTGACAGAAACTGCATTAGGGCGAGTTTAGTGGAACATCAAGATTAGACGGGATGTTCGCCCGTTCACACCTAAATTCCTTAGCAGACTCAAAACGATAACACATTTGTGTTGATTTAAGTAAACATAAACATTTATAGCAGAATTACTGCTACTACAAAAACAATGATTCTCATCTGGATTTGGTGAAAAATGTTTGGTTTGATCAGCTAAATAAAAAATTCATTCAAATTGTTCTAGAATCAACGTATATCTACTTCTTTTAGCCAATCTAGGTTCCTTTATCCGTACCGGTTTAAGACTTTAATTTGTTGTTGAATGGAGATCTTTGTTGAATTGCCCCTGGGTTTTCGATTTGTTTCCTACATAACTGTACCTGAATTGGCGCTTTAAACTGATATCGAGAAGGAAAACTTTTTCTCGAACTCGTTAGGAAGGCCGCTATCATTTTAGCCTCAGCAAACCGGTTTCTATTTTATGTGACGCCGCTGACCGCAGCAGGTACTTTCATCCTCTACACTTCTTTTCACTTAGTTCAGAGAAGAATTTAACGAAACTTGACGTGTTTGGCTGCTTTTTATGATAATTATCTCTCTGAATTCTAGAAGAAAAGTACCTAAACGGATATCATTTGCCAACTTGTCACATTAGAGTCTGTAAAGACATTTCACAGAAGGAAAAACCAGTCGTTTATACTATTTATAACTCGAACCCGCTAGCATTTTCTTTGCTGACAATAAATTAAATGTAAGAATAAATATTTATGTTTAGTATATAAAATAACTGAAAAACAAAATGGGAAAAAGAGCTACTGCGTTGAATAAAACGAGTAACACGGAAAGCCGAATGTTCACAAAAATCGTTGAATGAGACAGCATAATAATTATACTGTTAATGCATATAATACAGGCGGAACCCAAATCAAGATCAAATATCTTCTGCTCACAATGATAAATTAATGAAAATAAATAGAAACGAATCGTTATCGAGGCTGGTGGTCTCCGTTATAGAGGCAATCCCCATACCACCGGTATGTCTTTAGACTACTAACGAACACCCAGGTTAGAAAGTAATTAAAATACCAATAATACTAATAAACAAGAAAAGAGTTTGTTGACGGTTGGCCTACACCCATGCACTACTTGAAGCGTTTGGTGTTTATAAGCGGTAACTACAGCCATTGAGAAAAAGGACCACACGCATGATAATGTTAAAATTAAAATGGCAAACAAAGACTACGGTTACAACACATAATTAAACTAAAAAGTTAATAAATAAACGATATCTCGTTTGGGGTAAATAATACCAATAACCAGCATTGCAATATGTGAGTGTCTATTGTTTCAATTATCTGAAATAAGCTGAGTTAAAACAAGCAAAACTAAAAGGATATCCATTCAACTGGATGCGGAAGTTCGTCTAACTTCGTCCCGTTGTCGATCCTTTAAAAATATGTATCATCAAACATATACTTTTTCAACAGTCCTAGACATACTCTTGATATTTTGGCAAAAAATGGACTGTAGATGTGTTTTTATAATAACAACATTGTTTTAGCAACCGAAATATTTATGTAAACTATAACTGACTTCTTGCTCTCTGTTGTATGTGTCCTGCTCTGTCTTGACTTTCACTCATTGATCCACTATCCGGGCATTCTTGTACTACTATGCACAGGTACTCCGGAGTCTGATCCATAGAATAAACACCAGATGTTGGAACCACCTGAATTCAGAATCACTACCGATTGGATTTTTAAGCTTATGAACGGATAACCTTCCGAGTGATGCTGAGCAGCGATGTGCGGAATTCCGCCTTCCGCCTGTATTGGAGAAAGTTCTGCAGAATTCCACAAAAGTTCCGCAAAGTATAAAAATGCAATAATTAGTTAATTGAACCATTTTCAAGTTTTTTTAATAACAGAGGTAATAATAATAATTGTTTTATTCATTTTTGTGTTTTAAAATGTAGTTTGTATAGAGACCGATAAAAAAGAAAAGTTTTCAACACTTCAAATTTTCGATAAACGTGAAAATTTTTGAGTTAAAAATTTTCTAGTTTTTCATTTTCGAACTCAAAGTGTTAATTTTATTTCAATTTTGAAATGTTCAAAACTTTTCTATTTTATCGGTCTCTATACAAGCTATATTTTAAAACAAAAACAATTATTATTATTATTACCTATGTTATAAAACAAAACTTAAAAACCTTGAAAATGGCTCAATTAACAACTCTAACTAGAATTTCATTTATATTGGTAGTTGACCTGAAAAGACTCCTTTCCGCATGTTTTCATAGTTTTTGAAAGTTTTGCATTCCGCATCCGCGTTCAGCACTTTTTTGAAAAATCGAGTTCCGCACATCGCTGATGCTGAGTTAATTTACCTGCACAATCCGCCAACCATCACTCATAGACGATACTAGATTAGTTAGTTCTTCGTCATGACATTGTAAAACGCGGTAGACAGATTTAAAACGTTGCTAAAACAGAATATGTACAGTAGTAATAACATTCTACTATATGAACAGTGGTTATAAAATGTTTTATTTTATTTTATTTAAGTTTACTTTAAGCAAAAAATAAGCAAAATTGTTTTAATAAAAGATAAATCGGCAACTTACAGTTTCATCTTTTGTTTCCTCCTTAGTGGATTTCTTAGCCATATTAGCCATATCTCTCTCAAGAATCCGTTCACTTATCAGGTTTACCAAATTTGGTAGATTGTAAAATTCTGCTTCTTCCAAAACACCTAAAACAACTTTTCACAAAAATATTAAGAAAGCATTTACAAAACCAGAACAAAGTATTTTTTATCTATTTTCAGAGATGTAGATTATTTCTCACCTTCTTCACTAACTCCATTGTTTAACACTAACTTTCCATGTCGCAAATAGTTGAGAACAGGGGCAAAATATTCTGGATCGCGGTCAATCAAATACGCACCGGATTCATCCTGAAACTTATAAATAACGAAAAGTGTGAATTTTTATTATATTTTCGAAATGCCAAATGTTCTGAAGATCGAAGAAATTATGTATAACTACGGTGATGATACCATCGATAGATTATTTTTTTGAAAATCGGGAGCCTTTCATTCAAAAGTTCATTTATTCTATTCAACACCGCCAATCCCTACTGCAAATCTAGCTCTTGATAATGACTATATATAAGTTTAAATTTTGCCTAACTAGATACCTTATCCGTTGGTAACGACTGCTCCTCTTGACAGACTCGACATAGAAATGAGGTTGGTTCTCTATTTAGGGTATGTCTTGTTGTCATAAATACTTTTCCACCAACATTAAGTCTAACCCAACTGCTAGATGAACCCATAGTAGTAGTAGGGTATACGGTATGACCGTTTGTGGTCGACACTACTGAAATATTCATAAATACTTTAATAATATTGTTAAATAGAGTTTCAATTAACGTTTCAGTTTATATATTAGTAGTACAGAATTTGTGCCTTAGCATCTCTGGAGAAATTACAAGCTGTTTTAAAAATTATCACAAACTCCTTGGTGTCATAATTTAAAAACAATATTACAAGTAATTATTTTTCTATTTTGGAAATTGACAGTGCTTGTGAATTCTCCAACTTTTTACTTTCGACAATGTAAAAACAGCATTTTCGCGTGACTGCGCCTAACTACAGGAAAACGTAACAGTTTTATGTGAGAATTGGAAAAATAATTTAAATGGGTGGTCTATTTTTGAAGCTAACAGAGCATAAAAACAATTAAAGTACAATACCTAGAATATGATATCTAGACAACTAAGTCTTCCGAATCAGCTTGTTGATACCTTTTACAGTTACGAAGTTGCTACAGAAAAATGAGCCAATTTTTGTGGATGGAGTCCGTAAATTAATAAGCTCAATGTCGTTATGTGTTAAACATTACAGTGTTGTTAGCTACGAAAGTAGGCAAGAATATTTCGAAATGCAAAGACATTTTTCGGCCCCATTAAATTTGGAAAGATGTGTGTGGGGGTTCACTGCCAGAAGACAAACGAACAACAAGCACAAAAACAAAAAATATGCCGTTCCGCGGAAAGTGAATTTTTAAATATGTAATCGCGGTAATTTTATTTAGTGACGGCAATTTGTAGTTAATTATTAGTACATATGAATATTGGCTAGTTTGGTGGTAATGGGTTCCCAATATGTCAAACTGCAGAAGGCTAATTGTGTACGACATGCAATCACACCTTTTAGAATTACTTCCAATATACTCAACTTCAATATACTTAATCAAAAACAATAGGAATTTATTGCTATTTAAAGTTGTTAATATTAAATTTAAAAGAAATTGAAGATATATTAAGTTTTGTTGGAGATATCAATTGGGCTAGAATACCAGCGGAAGTATAGGTGAACGCTAGCGAAATGTGTAACCATAGGGCAGTCGAGGTCAAAACTACAGTAGTATATATCAATAACTAATGTCAGCAAAAATATTAACAAGTTAGAACGATCTGCTTAAAAACTATATATCCTTGCTAAGGCTACTGCAACTTATCTAAACTCCTTTCGGAGCTTACAAAGAAAGTTAATAGAATCATAGATTATAGAAGATGCCCTAAACTATTGTTGAGGACTAGTACTTAGTTATGTATTGTCTTTTGCCACCCAGCAATTTTATGCATGCGATCAAATTACTGCCTGTTCAAAAGAACGCGCGTACTTACTTAATTATTGATATGCCTACAAAGTACGCGAAATGGACGCCCGCAACGTTTTGTTAACAAAATAATTTACACTTAATACAGTATAAAAATAAATTCAATTTACGAATAGATACTGCAATTATGTACAATGTGTAATTTGAAGAGAAAATTATAGTCTGTTTTAAAACCTAGACTGCGAGCGCCGTTTGTAGTTAACGTGCCGCTATTACCTGCTTTATAAGGGAAAGAGCAATTTTGCTCGAGTAAAATTGCACTTTTGAACGGGAGGCCCGTCATAGCGGCACGTTAACTACAAACGGCGCTTGCAGTCTAGGTTTTAAAACGGACTATATTTGACGCTGGTTTTTCGTTTAAGATTTATATCAGTAATGCAACAATATTGAATTGCTGGCAGGTTTAGTTGTAGCGATCATGCATTTATATTATGTTCAGATCTAATCAGTTAAGGAGTTAAGTACATGTTAGACTTAAGACATTTAGTACAAGTTTATACATTACCGAGGGAATAAATCCGTGCACTTCCTAATTTCTAATTAATTGATAATATCATCTATTAATTTGGACTAATTATCTTTTAAAAAGGATCAAGTACAAAATTATTTGTTAAATATTCTAGCTCTATATGAAATCACGGTCATTCCAGAAATAAATTGGATTGTTTTTCAAAGTGGTTTACGATAGGCATCGGTATTTTACGGTCTGAACATGGCTGCCGAATTTTCTAGAGTTCCACCCTGGGCGCGAAATTTGATAACGGAACAGGCAGGTCTGTGACCGCATCCATCAAAGATGATATAAATGAGTTACATAAAACCTATATCACGGGACCAGGGCTGGGAATTTCACGGGCCGGCCCGGGCCGGGGCCGAAAATTTGGAAAGTCGGCCCGGACGGGGGCCGAA
>JAQGAV010002874.1:0-14046 GCA_034691345.1 Phasmarhabditis papillosa
GGAAGCTTATGAGAACTTCGGTAATGAAGGTTGCCGTGTAATCGGTTTTGCTATGAAGAAGTTCCGTGCTCCGGCCAGCACTGTCTTCAGTCTAAAATCTGAAAACTTCCCCATGAGCGACTGGACTTTCCTGGGAATGGCCGCTATTATGGATCCTCCAAGGTGAATAGAGAACTCGCAAAAACTCAAAAAAAAATATAAACCTACAACGAAAAAGACTGGACTACTTTTAATACTAAAAACTA
Source organism: Phasmarhabditis papillosa (assembly GCA_034691345.1). Taxonomy (NCBI): domain Eukaryota; kingdom Metazoa; phylum Nematoda; class Chromadorea; order Rhabditida; family Rhabditidae; genus Pellioditis; species Pellioditis papillosa. The sequence continues at coordinate 246 of JAQGAV010002874.1, forward strand.
TTCAGATTTTTTAATTATATTTTCCTTCTATCAAAACTAAAATATATTCTTCCAGAGATGACACCGCTGCCGCTATCACTGCTTGTCGTGAAGCTGGAATCAAGGTGTTCATGGTCACAGGTTAGTTGAGAAACTTGGAAAATTCCAAGAAGTAAAAACCTTTACAAATCAGATTTTTAATTGGTCCCTGTGTCAGCACCAAAAAAACCAAACGTCTATACGCAACTCTATGAAATTCTGTATTTTAGGTGACCATCAATCCACTGCTGCCGCTATTGCCCGCCAAATTGGACTTATTGGAAAGACTGAAGTGGTATGTTTGAAGCTATAATATACATCTTACCAAGGTGATACTGAAGACATATTTAAACCAAATAAGACAAGTATATTTCAAAGATACTGTTTATAGACCTCACATAACTCTGACGGCTACCAAGTGACCCTTACTGAGCCAGATCAACAAGACTGGGCTGTGGTTAACGGAAGTGAACTGGCCGATCTCACTAGGAAACAATGGGATGAGCTGCTCAAAAACAGAGCCATTGTATTTGCAAGGTTCGTAAATTTCGCGGGAAGCAACTTTTTTGTAGAGTAACTGTAAACCAATAATAGTTAATTTCCTATCTTTTCGTCTACTGTTGTATTTTCTCTTTCTTTTATTTTTATTAATATTCTATGTATTATTTTCAGAACTACACCAGAACAAAAGTTGCTTATTGTTGAAGAATGTCAATCTCGTGGTGAGGTAGTCGCAGTAACTGGAGACGGAGTTAATGACGCGCCAGCTCTCAAGAGAGCCGATGTCGGAGTTGCTATGGGAAAGACTGGTTAGTATTATATTTAGCAATATACTTACCTCACAAAATGCTTGAGCGACGTCAATTTAGGAAACGAAACGTGATTGATCAAAAACTTATGCATTCTACTCTGTAAACAAGAATACATGAACTTTGGAAACATATACATAAACCACACCTAAGTGTTTTAAACTGTACCTTTTGCAGGAAGTGACGTGGCCAAACAAGCCGCTGACATCGTTCTGCTCGATGACCGTTTTGCTTCGATTGTACAAGGTATTGAGGAAGGTCGTCTACTCTTCGACAATCTCCGCAAGACCATTGCCTATACTCTTGTTCACTTGTGGCCCGAACTCGTACCAATTATGCTCAACTTCTTCGTCGGTTTCCCTATGGGTTTGACTCCAGTACAGATTCTCTCCATTGATCTGATCACCGATATACCTCCAGCCGTATCGCTAGCTTACGAAGCCGCCGAAAAAGACATTATGAGACAGCCACCAAGGTAAGATTCACAAGTCTGAATCTTTTGAAGTATTATTTTGAAAAATAGAAGACAGACCTACTTTGATTTTCTTAAAGCATCGTATGAACATTTACTTTTTTTAAACAATTGTTAATAGTTATTGTTAAATGACACCTGTAACCTTATTACCAACTAACTTTAAATTCCAGAAAGAAGCACAACCGTCTTGTGAGCAAGGGTCTTCTGGTCTACTCGTACCTTATTATGTCTATATTTGTCAGTGTTGGAAGTGTTCTTGCTTATCTATTTGTTTACTGGTACGTAGAGTTTAAAATTCAACTTTAATATATATTTGAGATATATTATAAAGCATTAGTAATATTTGAAAACTTCCAGCAAAAGCAACGAATTTGTTATCAAACAATTCAGACCAGAAGAATTTCAATTTGAATATATGGTATTTTCAGGCATCACGGCGTCAGTCCATCTGAGCTTGTGTTCACCTCTGAACATTACTTCAAGCACGGCGCCCTCAACTTCACTTCATCAGTCGGAAGAGTATATTTCGAACCGGAACAAGTGGATATTGCAGCACAGGCCGCAGCCGCTTTCCATTTGACCGTCGTAGTGTCTCAGGTAGATGTTTTAAGTTTACGGAAAATGAATTCTGCAGTTGTTCTCTATTCGTCTTACTATAAAAATTAGATTTCGATTTGCAAATTCGTATTTTCTAATTCAACTAATTATTTACAATATAGATTAGTAAATAGAGAATACATTCGATAGTCTCAATACTTTCTTGTAGGCCTGCCATCTATGGATGTGTCTCACTCGTCGTGTATCCATCTTTGTGCATGGAATTACTAACATTGTAAGTTCTCCTTTTATATAATTGAGTTCCCATGATAAAATAATCATCCCCCTCGTTGTATATATATAATAATTCATTCAAAAATAGTACATACATCTAAACTATTTCCATCTAGGTGGCCATCTTCGCAGTAATCATCGATCTTCTCTTCATCTGTTTATTCGTTTACACTCCCGGAGTCAACTATATCTTCGGAGCAAGACCACCTCCATACCAAGTAAGTTAAGAAATCAGAACCAAAGTATAGTCACTAGTCACTCTTGAAGCAGTTGATTTATAATATAAAATGTGTCCCTTGACAAGTTTGTCATTTCGCATTTATCTGACTTTTTGACAGGAGCTTACTTCCCAAGCTCACAACGAAAACGTGATTTAAAATAAAAGATTATAATTCTTAGTGGGAGTAGCCCCAGTAAAACGTTCCCAAAATATACAAAGTATTTTTTGTAACTTCTTGTCTTGCAGGTTTGGTTCTTCCCCTTGGGAGTTGGTGTCTTCATGTGGATCTACAACGAAGGCCGTAAATGGCTGATTAGAAACCGACCAAAGAGTCCGATTGTCCGTCTTATTAAATGGTGATCTCAGAATATACCGTGTACTTACAAAGTTTTATTTCCCTTATTTCCATAATATCTTTAATATCCTATATTTTAACACATTCATTCCAATTTATTAAAGCTTTTTAAAGTTTTTTGTTCTAAGGAATATTTTAGACCCCCGTGCCAGCATTTAATACCGGTTGTATGTAGTTTACCCAAGTTAGGTTTAGAGTTTTGTATTAACTGTTCGTTCTTTTAAGAAATTCAATTCGGTAGTTATAGGTTATGTTTCAAATTATTAACCTGTTTAAGTTTATGTTTATTGTTGTATTCTCCAAGATGATGTAATAAAGTTTAATGATGATTCGCGTCTTCAAACTATTAGATCAAAGCAGCTCAAAATACTGAACGTTCTCAAGCAAAAAACCAATTTCACCAATACTCTTATTTAGAGTCCGCTTATCCAGGGCACAGTATCCAGGGAAGAAACGTTGTTCGACAAAATGCATGCATTTTTGACGGAAAGCTAACGAATCCGCCTACTTTTCATCTTTTTTATTAATACCGCTGCTCCATGGGATACGGAACTAGACAATTAACTCTTACGCCCACTTTTTTCAATATCTAAGATAAGTAGCTCTCTCAGCAGTGGGTTAACAATTAGAACAGTCAGGGCCAAACGTTTGCTCACCTAGAATAGAAAATAATGAACTATTAAATCTTTCAAAGTTGTTGGTATGCGTATAACATAGACCGATATATGAATTTAAAGCACCAAAGATTATAAATATAGAAGGTAAATAATAATAATATTGTTTATTCAGAATCGGTTTGATCACAGGTTGTGAGATCTTAGGACCGCTGGGTGGTTATTTTCTGCCAGTTCGGTTGCAGAGTCCTCCAGGACAATCCGTTTGTGCGCATTTTATGCCCACCAGCTTATTTTATACATTAGTTCGCGTACGTAGTTGCGTACACGATGACGTGTCCATGTGGTCATGATCATTTTCTGTGAATATTTTAATTAGATTGTTCTTTTGTTGACATTGAGACGGCGGTTAATAAATTGTCATTTAATATATATCGTGTTATTGCTATTTACTGTGCTTAGATATTCAAAGGTGAGGTTACCAATATACTGGCAGGCCGATCCATTTGTATTTATACGTTCTTTCCGAACATTTGGTGCATCAGGCCTTGGATACTTTCCTTGGTTACTTCGTTAAATAGGTCAAAATAGTTGTGAAATTAGTTCTATTTTATTCTGCAATAGTATTAGGCCGACGCACAATAGTGGTCGTGAGTAATTGGAAAGTCCACCGTTGACTGAACCGTTTTTCTGTAGAGCATTGTGCAAGCTCTCGGAATAGTGAGGACGGAGGAGATAAACAAATCTCGTCACTCAAGGTTCATCCAAAACTCTATTAATTGCCTAGCAGAAAGAACATCACAGTGAAAATTTTCAAAAATTAATACGAGTAACAGTGCCACACCTGATATTATATTAGACAGATAATATAAGTGCTGCCAAATTAAGGCTGCAAGTTGTTAGGTCTAATAACAACGTGAACTTTGTGGTGATCTGATTTCAAGGAATTCACTTGTCCAACTCAATCGCATCTGTTGAGTGGCAGTGCTTAAAAATACGAATCTTACCGGTCATTCTGCAGAGTATCTGAAAGCTTAAGTACAAGAACAAGGTAGAGGAATCGCCATTTCTGACTAGCTTCCTTTTGAAATTACAAATAAATTGTTATTAATAATAAAAATAACGATTATTACACAAAAATCAAAATGGCATCAACGAAATCTACTTCAGCTCTTCCAAAGGAGAAGTCCAATTCTTCAGCAAAAACAGTGGCATCGAACGGCACACAGAACCATGACGCGTGTATTCAGCTTCTGAAATCTAAGATAGAGTTGGTTGAAAATAGTTTACCGAAGTATGACAAGTTTGATTCCTATGAAATAAGCAGTTATGAAGGCATGAGCTTTCCAGAAACGATTCGCGGGCTAAATCGACAGAAAATTGAAATGGTTAAGGCAAAAACGGAATGTTGTTCAATGTACTCCAATCTAACGTCAGTACACAATACGTTAATTGACGAGTATAAAAACACTGAAAGATCTAGTGAATTTACTAAGAGACTGGATAAATTAGAAAATGAGCGTAACATTACCGGATTGATCAGTTCCTTAGAATCCATTGAATCAACGCTGACTGGTTTGGTTATCGAAATTGATATGACCATTGAGTGTGAGAAGGATCTGCAGGCAATGACGCAAGACAGCACCACGATCAACCAATCTGAAACCGTAAATACGAAAATTAGCGGAATCAAACTTACCGATGTAGAAGTGCCGACATTCGATGGGACTGGAGAATCATTCATTGAGTTTCTTTCTTCGTACGACCAGCTTGTACACGAAAACGACAACTTGTCTGAAATAGAAAAGGGTATTAGGTTAAAACAGTGTCTAAAAGGTAGAGCAGCGCAGTGTATAAAAGGAATTCCAGTAACGAGTGAAAACTATTCGATCATGTACGCAAAACTGAAACGCAAATTCGAAAATGCTTCAGTAAATAAACATGCGATTGTTGAAAAGCTAGAAAACTTGTCAGAATCTGGAAAAACTACCGACGATTGCATGAACACACTGAGCGAAATTGAAGTTATATTGAACCAGTTAGAATGTGCGAAAATGAGCATAACTGATTCCACAAACTTACTTTTCCACAGACTAATTCTGTCAAAATTTCCTCAATATATCGTTAAGAAGATAGTTGAAAGAACAAAGGAAGACGATTTCACGGTCGAGAAACTGATGATTGCTCTTGAGAATGCGATATTCAACGAGAATTTCACTCAAAAGGTGTTCAGCAGAAAAACGAACAAAAACGAAAGTGAGTCAACATACCAAGCAAAGTCGAAGAAAACAACGGGAGGACGCTGCATATTTTGTCCCATCCAGAATCATCAGAGCGAAAGGTGTAGAAAACCGGTTGAAGAGAAAATCGAGATCCTAAAAAAGAAAAGAGCGTGTTGGAAATGTTTCGAATTAGACCATACCAGCTTAGAATGTAAACGAGAGGCCTGCACTTCTTGTAGAGGCAATCACAACGTATCAGTTTGCAAAAGACAAACACCAGGAGCAAACGTACCCTACAATAACAATAATAACTACGTACACAACGATGAAAATGGTCGAAATAACGCCAACAGTAATGTGCGAGGTAATTTCTACCAAAGGGAATCGAACTATACCCCTACCTCCAAAAATCTCAACTCAAATGAACAGAGGAACACCAGTTTCAACGCGCATCATGTCGCGGAAAATGAAGAGCATCTAGAGCAGCACCATATGAATGACAATGACCTGCAAACATACCACACGTCCGTAGTACAGAGATATACACAAAATCTACCTACCTTGATGACATGTCGAGTTGAAGTCTTCAGTCCCAAGAAAAACCAATTTGTGCCGGCAACGATATTATTGGACTCTGGATCGCAGTTCACACTGGTTGACCAAAAATTTTCTGAAACACTGGGAGTAAGAGAAGAGGGAAAGAGAACACTCACAGTCAATGGAATTAATCCTGGATCAAGCTCATTCATCAGCAAAATGCTAAGGCTGAATTTGAAGTTGCCCTGCAATAAACAAATAAGTCTAACTGGGTTAACAAAGCCATTTATAAGCAAAGGATTCAAATCAGCAAAATTAAATGAAAATGATCTTAAATTCATTGAAGCGAGTAAGATATCTCTAGTTAACAGTCTAGTAGAAGGAAAAATGATAAAACCAGACATATTAATTGGGGCAGATCAGTACAATAAGGTAGTAGAAAATGCAGCGGCAACCGTTCTACCTTCAGGGCTACACATTGCAAAAACGGTGTTTGGTAATTGCGTGTTTGGAATCGAGACAAATCCTCCAGTTGAAAAATCACAAACAATAGTCATGCATAGTTGTATAGAGTCCGTAGAAAATGAAATAGAACCCAATGAAATGTTCAAACAAATGTACGAATTAGAGAGTATAGGTATCCCACACGAAGGATCACCATCCATGGAAAAGGTTGTAAAATTTTATAACGAATTCAAGAACAACATAAGTTTTGAAGGAGAGAAAGTCACAGTTCCATTTCCACTAAAGGAAGACATTTCAAAACTGGGAAGCAATTTTAATTTGGCATATAAACAATTAGATTCATTACGCTCTAAACTTGACCTTAACGATGAAATGAAGAATCATTACGTTAGAAAATTAGCAGAATACGAGCAAGATGGAATAATTGAAATAGTTACGGAAGAAAATGAAATTTCACACAAGGTAGCAGATTATTACATTCCACACCACGGAGTTTGGAACCCCGAGAAGAAGGAAAAACCTCTTCGCATTGTTTTTGGCGCATAGTCGAAACAAAGAGGATATATTTCCCTAAACGAGGCCATCGAAACGGGAGAAACGTTTGTGAACAAGATAGCAGACATCATAATGGCATCTCGAAAAACGAAATACATTATTAGTTGCGATATTCAAGGAGCTTTCACGCAAATACGCATGATACCAGAACATCAAGACTTATGTCGCTTTTTGTGGATAAAAGATCCTGAAAAGAAGCTGAACCGAGACAACCTGCTGATATACAGATTCAAGAGACTTCCATTCGGGGTCACAGCTTCACCAGCTATCCTGAACATGAGCATCACAGCATTTCTTGAAAAGGAAAACAGCGAACTGGGCAAGGAGATATTAGATCATATCTACGTGGATAACGTGTTACTCCAAGCCAATGAAATAGAGGCTGTAAAAAGAAAAATTAAGGAATCCAAAAATTTGCTGAACAAAATCTCATTTAACCTTCGTGAATACGTCACAAACAATGCTGAAATAAATAGATCCATACCTGAAAATGACAAAGGAAAGACAGGGAAAACGAAAATTTTGGGGGTTTTATACGATACCGATTCAGACAATTACACTGCTAAGATTTTGGTGAAAGAGGATAGTATAATAACGAAAAGAGTAGTTCTGAAACAATTACACACGATCTTCGATCCTATCGGGCTGTTAACACCAGCGATAGTAATGCTCAGATTCACAATGAGGCAAATATTCCAAAGGACAAAACATTGGAATGACCAACCTCCACAGGAATTAGTTGAGAAATGGGTTACGCTGATCAATCAATTTAATAATGCGGAAGTCTGTATACCTCGATATATTGGAAAGGAACACGAAAGTGCTAAAAACCAAATTCTCTGGGTATTTACAGATGCCAGCCTTATTGCCTCAGCAGCATGCGCATATGTACAGGATAGTAATAGCAAGATTGTTAGTAAAATCATAACAGGAAAAGCAAAATTGACACCGACAACGAGAACACCCCTTGAAGATACCATCCCAAAATTTGAATTTTCATCAATTTTGCTCGGCCTAGAAATGGCAAAGAAAGTAATAGAAAACTTGGAACTTCAAAGTTGTGAACTACGTATCGTTAATGACTCCACCAGCGCACTAACTTGGATTGGGTACTCTAAAACATTGAGAAGATCATGCAATCTAATTCGAGAAAAGGTTAGACGTGCAGTAAAAGAGATTATGGCAAACTTTGAAGTAACCACAAGATTCTTTCATTGTCCAGGGGAGAAAAACGTAGCAGACATAGCAACCAGAGGATGGTGCCCACATTCATTAGAAAATAGTGAGTGGGTTAATGGACCCGAATGTTTGAAAAAGGACATCCCAGACGTAGTTTTCACGGAATTTTTCCTAGACAAAATAGAAGTTGGAGTAGACGAACAATTGGTGGTTGAGGAAATCAATCAACTCAATGTACTTGATCAGACCAATGAAAAATCAGGGTTCAACTTGACTCATTTTGAAACAGGAACGAGGGCCAAGTGGGTTATAGCAAAACTTTTGAACGGACTAAAAAGATGGTTAAATAGAGCGAGAGAAAATTTGGGGAAACAGTCTAATGAGTCAAGTTGCACGATAGGCAGAATGTCAGGCAACAATGTTCCTAATATTAGAGATTTGCAGTTAACAGAGAGAGTTATCATTATGGAAGAACAGAAAACAGTTAATATAGATGCATTGAGAGAAAGATATAAGCAAAAAATAATATTTACGGATGAAAACGACATTATAAGATGTGATTCAAGATTAATGAACGCCGATTTACCGCGCGATACAAAGCAACCAATTTTTCTACCAGCAAAATCAGAATGGTTGAAGTTAATAATCAAAGAACTACACCAAGAAAATTGTCACTGTGGAAAAACGCAGCTGCTTATGTTTTTACGGCAGAATTTCTGGATCCCACGGCCAAGCAAGGTGATAAACTTTATCATAAAACAATGCATACCATGCAGAATTGAACATTGTTTACCATTTAAAGCACCAACCATGCCATCTATACCCATCGACAGAGTGGTTAGAACTTCGCCGTTCTCACATACGGGAATAGACTATATGGGTCCATTTGAATTAAAGAACAACGATAATGTTCATGTTTGTCTGTTCACATGCCTAGTTACCAGATGTATACACCTCGAAGTTGCAAAATCACTGTCAGGTGGAGATTTTCTGAAATGCTTTACAAGATTCGTATCCAGGCGTGGAAAACCAAAAATAATTAGATCGGATAATGGAACAAACTTCGTTTTATGATGGAAGTTAATCAAAAAGCTAAATGAAAACCCGTTACAGTTCTGTACGAAAAACAATATTGAATGGAAATTTAACCCACCCAGCTCACCGTGGATGGGAGGTTGCTGGGAAATATGCGTAAAACTTGTGAAACAGGCTTTCTACAAAACAGTTGGTAGGAACAAATTGACAGAAGACGATTTCCACACGATCATGGTAAAAATCGAAGGAATAGTGAACTCTAGGCCATTAACCACTGTTGGTGAAACCTCATCACAACCGTTGAAACCATGCGATCTGTTAATTCCAAGAACTGAACTTATTTTGCCAGACTTTAACGAAAACCTAAATGATCCGGAATACGAGATAGATAGTTGCGCAAGTGAGACAGCCGCCAGAAAGGTCATGTTCAAAATAGAGAAATTGACAGACGTATTTTGGGAACGATTCAAAACTGAATATCTACCAAAGTTAAGAGATTCACAAAAGTATAATATCAGGCAAGGGAGATGTACAGGAAAAAGGGAACCGGAAATCGGTGAAATAGTCATTATAGAAGAGGATTTTCTACCAAAACACAAGTGGAATTTGGCAAAAATAATCAACACTGTTAAAGGCAAAGACGGTTTCATAAGAACGGCCGTAATAGAAGTTGAAGGAAAACAACTTGTTCGACCAATAATAAAACTGTACCCACTGGAAATCAAGACGATAATTACTGAAAAAGGAATATCTGATAATAACGAAATGGACAGTTCTATGGTGATAAATAAAGTAGATACGGCTGCAAATGAGTCAGGAAAACACAGAAAAGCAAAACTATTAGCCATTGAACGTACAAGAACGAGTCTTGAGAGCGCAACAGGCAGCGATCAAACCGATACGCAATGTTAGAACTGGGCCAATTTAAAAATCCGACTTTTCCCGCAATTTATTTATTTAACCAATCACAGTAGAGTAACCAATTCATTTTGACCAATCAGCGTTTAGTTTGATGTAGAGTTAAATTAACAATCTTGGGTGTTCTTTTTCCTAAAATATCATCGTATATAAATTATTTTATTTTGAATTAATCATTGTGTTCGTGCGTCGATAATTTTGTTTGAATTTAGCATGTAATTTTGCCTGTTGTTAAGTATACTATTAGTAATATTTCGTGTATTATAGATGAGCGACCACCCCGATGCTCAAAGCGAGATGGCTGCCAAGCTCGACAGCATGAGTTTCAAAGTTGAGAAGGCCCTCGACAAACTTGAGGATCTCATCACGACCATTGACGTGGTGAGTGAACATTACATTATAATAATTGCTGTTTTTTTCTTAGATTGCCAATAAGGTTATGGCTATGGAAGCGCGATCGGCTTACAAGCTTTGCATGATGTGTGACCTGGAATCTAACTACGATGGCCACAACTCGACGAGGTTAGTAACATCATTCAACCAACTAGTTTGTTATATATAGATGTCCAGTGTATGTCGACTCGACCAGCAAAGTTCTCCGGTTGAGTGAATTGAACAAGTGTCTCCGTTGTTTAAAGGATGCGCACGGCATATGTGAAGACTGCTGCTACCGCTGCCAAGGACCACACAATGTTTTGGTGTGTGGACGTGAGTTTGCACCAGCAAATCAGTTGAAGAGAAAGTTTAAGGTTCGTTCCTGTTTACGAATATAGTGATAATAGGTGAATTATAGTAAGAACCCTCGAATCATTGTATATTCGACGGGTTGTTATCGTTACTCTCCATGTTCCATCGCCACTTCTTCATCACGCTACCTACCATTCACGTCTCCTTCAACTCGCCGCCATCTACGTCTTCGTCAAATCTTCGCCGCAGTCCACCACTCCATACACACCAAGCCGCAGTCAACTTCCGAAAGCCCTCCAAGTCACTCTGTCGACATGTACGTTGAATTCGTTGTTTGTATGGACCCCTTTTTCGTGTAACATGTTTCTGTTGTCCTGGGCCGCGCAATGTGCGCATTTTATGCCCACCAGCTTATTTTATACATTAGTTCGCGTACGTAGTTGCGTACACGATGACGTGTCCATGTGGTCATGATCATTTTCTGTGAATATTTTAATTAGATTGTTCTTTTGTTGACATTGAGACGGCGGTTAATAAATTGTCATTTAATATATATCGTGTTATTGCTATTTACTGTGCTTAGATATTCAAAGGTGAGGTTACCAATATACTGGCAGGCCGATCCATTTGTATTTATACGTTCTTTCCGAACACCGTTGCCAATCAGAAGGTAAATAGAATACAAAAAGATTATACCGTCATGTCACTAGATTTCGGCTGTATTCAGTTAGTGTTTCAGGCTACGATTGCTTCTAGAGTTCAGATAACTATTTTGAGAATGTAGAACATGCGTAGTTAAAAACACAGTTGATCAACTGGGCTCAGTTTTGCTAGATCAATATAAGTTATAATATTTTTCAAGCTGTAATGAAGTCTACCATATTTGTCGTTTTAGTGAATGCTTCGGTCATCATTCAATACGACTTCTGTATACAAACTTTTAATGTAAACTATATACAATCAGCCTTTTTGAACCCTAATACATTATATTATCGAAGAGTTATTGTAGTTTGTTGCAGGGTTTGGAAAAGGCCGGCTCGTTGCTCAAATTTTCGGCCCGGCACGAGCCGGCCCTGGCTGATTTCTCAAAAAGTCGGCCCCGGCCGGCCCTGGCCGGCCCTAGTCTATTTTATATTTTTAGCGGATATTCTTCAAAAAAGTTAGTTTTCAGTATTATTTTCCTACATTGACAATAAATAATGCAACAAGCTTTACCTATTGATGTTTTTGGATACTATTTATCAAAATATTCACCTAAATCAGTCGATGTTTTCATAAAAATTATCCTTGCGCGGGTCGACTTTTAGAATTTTCGGTTCCGATCCGGGCCGGCCCGTGAAATTCCCAGCAATGGTTTGTAGTTTTTCAATCACCCCACTCTCAATTCTGCACAGATTCTATTATTGTGCAATATTATCAGCTTTACATATATTTTCCTGCAAAACAAACAGACGCTACTGTTTTCAACTGAGAACTAGTTCTCACTAACTTTTCAAAAACTTTCGCAGTAGAAAACAACTTTTGATGATGCAATTATTTGCTAAGGGTATTTCTTCATTTGTTGTATTCAAATTCGAGACGAGAAATTCTATTTCTGTTTTTTTATTTTCCGAAAATCGTTGATTTTCCAGACATTTGTCCGATTCCGTGTTCTGTTCTTTCTGTATTGTCTTCTAATAATTGTTCATTCAAACATTTTCACCAAAATGTTATCAATGAATTTCTATAAATATAATTTTCTTTCACATTTTTTAAGAAGAACATCTCATTTCTTTACGAAATTAGTCGTTTTGGTATTGACTTTACCGGGTAGATCGTTTTTCTAGAGCTATGCGCTGTAACAGTACAAAAATCAACAAGTTCATAAAAGTGTGGTTAATTGCTGCTGATTTCTAAGCGAACCCGCTGTACTTCAACAGTTTCAACTTTGTTTACTTAGTAACTAGTGTTTTTCATAAAAGCAAATATGTAGAAGGTTTAGACTGGCAATGCAACTTCTTAACCTAGTTAAAAGTATGCAGTTGCTTTACTTGAGCTGAATTTGTTAGATTATTACAAAGCAATTTAGTAGCTTCATAGCCAGGTATTGTTTGATGCTACTTCACTAACCTTATGGGCTTTACTACTTTACTATGAAACAATATAGCTTCTTTTCATGCAATCATACTCATTTTATATCCATTCTTATTTAAATGTTCTTTTATATTTTAAACCTAATCATTTTAGCCGACAATATGCAATTAACACTGCTTTGTCTCTTATTAGTTGCTATCTATTCGCATGCAGAGGAGCCTGTTAGGGGTCGACAATGCGCAAGCAACGAGAAAGGATCGCCCAAAATTATGGTACATATAGTCGAATCCAAAAGTAAAGAGGGCGTGTTAATAAATCTGCAAGATGTTTACTAAATACGCAAATTCTCATGAGAATACGCGGACGACCCGTCCTATTTAGTCTTCGCCACAATAACAATACTTGTAAGCTAATGGTATAGTTTAAGTAGTTAGTGGTAATGTATAATGCTACTTAAGTCTAAAAACATTTGCAAGAAAAACAACAACCAAATCTTAAGTAAATTTTTAAAGAAAAAATTGTTAGAAAGCTCCATTTAGTGGTTACAATAGTACATAGTTTGTTCTTTCAGTATTACATGGATCAGGACCGTCTACGCGGCTATCCATTCAAATTTCACGGATGTGGTGAAACTAATGGAGTCGAGAAGGCTAGCGATCTACCTATGATTAGTGAGTTCAACTAACAATAAGTGACTTGAATAGTAGTTTCGAATATAGTACAGGGAATAGGAGTGAATCATTTATTAGTAAAATCCGCCCCTTATAAAGGGTTGGATAACAAGAATACAAGAGATCACAGAATACCA